>CM029017.1:150045885-150216184 GCA_016801055.1 Panax notoginseng
GCAATCTGGTACTACTCTACTAGATAGAGTGAAGGAGGCTCAGCTTCAGGATGATGAATGCAAAATGGTAACAACGAAGATATCTGAAGGAACCGAACCAAGATTTAAGATGGATAAGGAAGGAATATTGAGATTTGAAAGCAAAATTTGGGTTCCACCAGTACAAGAAATTAAGGAAGAAATTTTGAGTGAGGCTCATAGTTCAAGATATTCGATTCACCCTGGTAGTACAAAAATGTACCAAAATCTTTGACAACATTTCTGGTGACCGAATTTGAAACGTGATGTTGCAGAATGTGTTGCCAAATGCCTGACATGTCAGAACGTTAAAGCAGAACATCAGAGACCGAATGGATTGCTACAACCGTTGGAGATCCCATAATGGAAATGGGAACATATTACGATAGACTTCGTGGTTGGCCTTCCGACGACTCAGAAAGGCTACGACGCAATATGGGTTATCGTTGGCCGACTGACGAAATCCGCGCACTTCCTTCCTATCAAAATCAGATTTAACTTAGATCAGTTGGCAAGATTATATGTGAAAAAGATTGTTTTGAGGCACGGAGTGCCGGTGTCTATTGTTTCCGATAGGGATCCGCGCTTCACATAAAATTTCTAGAAACGTCTTCAGGAATGCATGGGTACACAACTGCGAATGAGTACAGCTTACCACCCTCAAACAGACGGACAAAGCGAACGGACGATTCAAACACTGGAAGATATGTTACGAGCCTGTGTAATGGACTTCAAAGGAAATTGGGATGATCACCTACCGTTGGTAGAGTTCGGCTACAACAACAGTTACCACACTAGTATTGGTATGCCGCCTTACGAATCGTTATACGGCAGAAAGTGCAGAACTCCTCTTTATTGGGATGAAATTGGTGAAAGACAATTGCTAGGGCCAGAATTGGTACAGCAGACGGCAGAAATAGTCAAAGTGATCCGAGCACGACTGGTAGTAGCTCAAGATCGACAGAAGAAATATGCTGATCCACATCGTAAAAATATCGAGTTTGAATCAGGTAGTTATGTTTTCTTGAAGGTCTCTCCCTGGAAGGGAAAGATCAGGTTCGGAAAGAAAGGAAAATTGAGCCCAAGATTTATTGGACCCTTTGAGGTATTGCGAAGAATTAGAGAAGTTGCGTACGAGGTAGCCTTACCTCCAGCACTCGAGAATATCCACAACGTCTTTCATGTTTCTGTGTTACGACCTTACAAACCTGATTACAAGCATGTAATTGAATACGAACCCCTGCATTTTGAGAAAGATTTCTCAAAATAAAAGAACAAGTTCTGAGAAATAAAGTTATACCTTCTGTTAAGGTAATTTGGAGGAACCACAATGCTGAAGAAGCTACGTGAGAACTCGAAGAGAATATGATGAAAAATTACCCTCATTTATTTACTTAATTATGTGTATGCGATTCTGGGGACAGAATCTTTGTAAGCGGGGAGAATGTAACGGGTCGAAATTATTGAGTCGTGATTCTGGACACAGAATCCTTTTAAGGGGGGAAAGATGTGACAAACGAGAATTTTGTAAATTATTTTAAATATTTATTTAAGTAAATAAATATTTTTCGACGATTTTATTATTAGATTTAATAATTAATTGATGCAATTGTGGTAGATTAATTTAATTATATGTGTTACATTTATTAAATTAATGTAGAGAATTTTTAATATTCAAAGTATGTGATTATGTGAGCTTATTGAATTAAATGAATTATTTAATTAAGCATGATGTTACTTTAATTAATTTATTTATTAATTAGAGATTTAATAAATTATTATTATTTATTAAAGAGATAATTAATATTGTGACTACGTGAATTTATGAGAAATTATTATATTTTATTTAAAGTAAATTAAATAAAATATTAGATTTATCTTATAAGAGTGTGACATTAATTAAACTATATTATAAAGCTCTATTAAATTAAATAGTTTTGAATTAATTTGCTAAGACAAACATGGCACTAAGGGAGGTTATGGGCAGTTAACCCATGACTGGGTTAACTGACCATAATACGCCAGTTCTTTTATCGACGTCTTTTCTTTTCTTCATTTGTTAAGTCTGGCATAGCATCACAGAGAGAGATTTAGAAATTTTTGAAGGAGAGTGTAACTTGTGTGAATTAAAGGATTAATTGAGAAGGTTTTAATTCTACTCATTCATACTCTGGGTAATTTTCTCCAAACCCAAATTCTTATTTCGCGTCTTTTTAAGTTTTATGATTATGGCTCTCATATATTCTGTTAATCTCTGTGAAGTGAGAAATTGTGTTATGTTATATCAAATTGTGTTTAATTATGTATATGTTGTAAACCATAACATCAGTATTGTGAAAACATGTCGTACATATGTTATTTCAAAATAAACAGAGTACGTGATATGGCCATATGGCCATATATGTGATAATTGATGTATTGATTATATATTATCCCTAAAATTTACACCATTATATTATTGAGCATGTTAATACGAAGAGATCAAGCCTTAAACGAACGGATTCAGTGTTATAACGAATCCGTACGGCTAAATTATATGTTTTGTTCAAAAACTTCAAGAACATCAAGAACAGTCCAATTTTACATGATTTAAATCTGTGATTATATGTTTTAATGGGTTAAAATCACTTTATAGATGTTGTATTATGAATATACATGAACTATAACTTGTGGGTATGTCTAATTTTGAGTAGAAAATAAGAAATTGGGAGAAATTGGCATGTTCTGCGATTTTTCGCGAACAGCCATTTCTGTGTCTGGCATGTCGCGCCGCAGCGCCGGCTACCAGTTCATTTCCCGCGCCGCAGCGCCCCCGTGCCGTAGCGCCATAACTCGAGCCACAGCGCCACGGCGCCGCAGCTCCAAGTGTCCGGCCGCAGCGCCATCGCGCCGCAGCGCGAAGCCTTAGTACAAACGTGGCGCCGCAGCGCCACTCCCCAGAAAATTCATAAATGTATTTTTAAAATGTTTAAGTCTAACAATGTGTTAGTGGATTAATGTAATGAACATGTAAACATGTTATAGGTATAATGTGATATTAAAATAGATGTTTAACATGTAAATAACATAATTACATGTGATTTGAATTATTAAATTACATAATTAGTTTGGTAATTCACGAAGTACAAATGATGTGACAAAGTGAAAATTTGACTAAGTTTAGTCGAATAATTAAAGTAGTCAAAGAGAAAGAGTTTATAATGATTAGTTAATTTATAATTAACTGGTATTGTGTATATGAATGGTATGTAGGATTTAATTCAAAGAACGTGCTTAGTTAAAGTGTAATCTACGCATGAGGCAAGTATCCTATCCCTAACTCCATTCTATTGAGCAAGTTTCTTAACCCTACTTTTTAATATCTTTCAAGATTATTAATTACCTTGAATAAGTTATCATTTCTATTATTCAAGTTCAAGTATGTTATTACAAATTATTTATATTGTCAAAGCATGATTCAGTTATACAATAATTGTTCTATTGTATACGTTTGAGATTATTATTCAAATTGAATATCGTTATTGTTGAACCTTATTAGACTAGTGAACCTTATTGATTCAACTAGTCCATAGTTGATGAGCGTTCTAAATTTCAGAACCCTTGATGAATTTATCCAAACCAAACTTCCTTTGGTGCAGACTCGAATGTCAAACTGAGATGAACAACCCTGTATAGGGGATTATTTACGCTTTAGCGCTAAGATATTATGCACAGTATGGTACTAAGGGCTGATCCCCCTAAGTATGAGCAGAAGGTCCATAGTCTTATGACTGTTAAAGGTTTCAAGTATAACCCTTGTTAACCTAGGACATAGTTCAAGGTCTTATGACCCTTAGTATTCTTTTGATTCATGTTATTTATTCTTGATTCAAAAGATGAGCTTTATTCAGATGTCTTTGATTATTCGCATGTTATTATACTGTTATTTCTTTTTTATACTTGTGGGCATTTGTGCTCACTCTTGCTTAATAATAACATTGCAGTTAAGAATGAAAGAAGCGATGAACCCTCCACTAGTAAGGGCAAGGGCAAAGTTAGCAAGTGATGAAGACTTGTTATTTTAATTGATGATGTATTTATGTTTAAGACTTATGTTGTTGTTTAAGACTTATTTGTTTAGAATTCTGTACAGATGTTTTAAGGTTAGAGTAACCTGGGATTTATTTATGATTCAGTTGATGTAACCCTTAAGGGAAGAGATTTTATTATGATTTCTATCTATTGTATGGTTTGATATTATTTATGGGTAGATAGATAGATGATGCCTGTACAGTGAACACCAAATCCCGTGGAATCGAAGTACCCAGATTTGGGGGTGTCACATGTACCATGTAAGTGGTGACCCAAGATGGGTGACATATACCTGTTTTGGGGGCGTCACAGTTGGTATGAAAGCTTAGGAATATGATCCCTGGATGAGATATGGGACAAAACTTAGGAGGGGAGAGACGGGAAATTCTTTCGCTAGTATGACTTACCTAAGTTTATTTAGTATTTAATTGGTCGATCAAAGTATAGGGATAATATGTGATATGTCAATTAACCCTTATTTTAAAACTATATTCTAGAATGATATATGAAATATAAGAGATGAGAAATGGGAAAAAAATCATGATAGAAAGGAAATAACCGGGAAGGTACAATTCGAAAAGAAAATAAGCTATGTTTTAGTTGTGGAAAAGAAGGTCACCTAGCTCGATTTTGTCGTGTAGTGGACGGTGGAACCAAAGGCGGATACGGACAAAACAAAGTCGGTAGTTTCAAGAAAAGCATTTTTTGTGACTTCTCAAAAAGCGAGTAACCCTAACAAAGTTAGCACGGGTTAGTTAATTATAATTTTTTGCGAAGTCTATACCTTATTAGATATCGGTTCTACCCATTCTTTTATCTCTCTTGATTGCGCTCAACGTTTAAATTTGAATCTGGAGATATTAGACTTTGACTTATCGGTTGAAACTCCGTTAGGAGAAACCTTCATTACATGTGATATCCCAGTCTTAGATGAGAATCACAGTTTTAAATGATATTTCTATTGTTAATAAATTTCTTGACGTATTCTTGAAGACTTCCCAGCCTACCCCAGAGCGTGAAATCGAATTTTGTATTGACCCCAATACAAAACCCATTTCTTAAACCCTCAAATATTTCTTCAACCAAAACGAACGTATTATGTGCCAAAGACGTTGGCTCGAGCTGTTGAAGATTACGATCGTACCATTCAATATCATCGTGGAAGACCGAACATGGTAGCTGACGCGTTGAGTAAAAGATCGTATGCGTTTACGAGTGCGATATTGCTAATACAAAGACCCATTGCGTATAACTTACAAATGATGAATATAGAGTTAAAGACTCCAGGGACCCACGTGAAGATAACGAATATACGATTAGAATAGACTTTAATCGATAAAGTTAAAGTCGCTCAAACTACACACCTGGAGCTGATGAATATGAAGAAGAAAGTTCAAGAAGGCGTTATTCGATGAAGAAAGGAAATCTTAACCCTCGATTTAATTGGCCCATTTGAAATCCTCGATCGAGTAGGAACTGTGGCTTATAGACTCGTTTTTCCGCCAAGTATGTTGCGTGTTCATAACGTTTTTCACATATCGATGTTACGTAAATATGTGGACGACCCGAACCACATTATTAAATTATAACTAGACGAGATAGCAGACGATTCAACGTATGAGGAGATACATGTTAAAATCTTGGATAAGAAAGATCGTATTCAACACTCAAAGGTTATACCTCAAGAGTTAGAATCTGAAATGAAGTCAAAGTATCCTCATCTCTTCGGCATACCAGGTACGCATGTAAATTTCGAGGGCAAAATTTTATAAGGAGGGGAGATTGCGAGACCCCAAATTTTATGAATAAAGATTTAAATTTCTCAAAATATTATTTTTCATATTATGGTATGGATTTGATATAATGTTATAGTTGTGGGTAATATTTATAAATTTTACAAAGTATGCAAGTTGTTATAAAATATTCGTTTGGTCGAGGAATATTCTTTTTGTCGGGGAATATTCGTACGACGGCACAATCATTGGTGAACCCCACAACGGAAGTATTGTCGTATTTAGAAAATGACAGAATTATCTTTTTATAAAAATAATGGCGAAAGTATTACCGTTAAAAACTGTTGAACTACTCGGTAGTAGCACACGGTATTGATTATTGATGCTTACGTGATAAGTCACTTAGTTATACTCAATTATTGCTATAGTAATTGCTGTATCATATCTCTCATATTATTGATTCAATTATTGTCACAGTATCATCTGCATAATATGATATATTATTAAATCAATAATTGAGACGGCAAAGTTATTCATATTATTATTTGCAATATTGACAAAGTCTAGAAGTTCTGTCAAGGAGAGGTTTAGTCACCTAATGGTGCGCCAATAAGGAGAAATCCTTATCAGAAAGCCCCCTCTTTCCTGGGAACGACCTGGTTGTTAAATATTATGAGTTATAATATTAATGATGAATAAGTTCGTGTTGATTAAAGATAAATTTAATAGATTCCATTGTGTTGGGATTATTAGTGTTAGTGGAAATCAACATCTATTCCGATGATAATTGATGTCTGGGGTTATAATGATAAATCAGGTAATTAATCGGATAAATGAGCAATTAATTGCTACTAATTCACATGCTTATATAACTATTTGTTCACATATGTGTACTATTGAATCACATTCTTGTACTATTAGGGGAGTTGGTGCAAGATTGATAATACTTGCATGACTAAGTCAAAAATAGAGGTATACTTGAAGGTACTATATTGTAATTAAATTTTTCACATGATTATACTATTTATTCACATGATTGTACTATTAATTCACATTATTTACTATTAGGAGAGGTGGTGCAAGTTTGATAATACTTGCAGGACTAAATTAAAAATAAAGAAAAAGAGGAAGGTATTATACTGTAATATTTTGAGCTCCAAAACGTGCAATTATCGAAACTATATTTTCCTATAAATAGAAGCCCATTCTTCCTTCATTTCCCACCAATTCACAAATGCTTTAGAGCGATTATTATAGAGAGAAATTATAGAGAGAAAGAAGAAGAAAAGTCTGCTACCTCACTATTCTAGTATCCAATTTTCTTCTAAGGTAAGGGATATTATTTGTTGTACTCGTAAGGGGTATTATTCTTTCGTATTCATGAAGAAAACTTCTGTTATTCCATTCTTTATCATTCTATTGGAATAACCTGTATACGCGGGCTACCCTATACTTGGTGAAATTCTTTTGTTATTCCATTCTTTATCATTCTATTGGAATAACCTGTATACGCGGGCTACCCTATACATTCTGTGCGTTTACGCCGGACCTGGTTCTATTATTTATTATTCTGTCGGATTATCCTGTCTGTACGTTTACGCCAGACCTGGTTCCATTCTTTATCATTCTGTTAGAACATCCTGTCTGTGCTTTACGCATGACCTGGTTCTGTTAATTATTATTCTGTTGGAACATCCTGTTTGTGCTTTATGCATGACCTGGTTCCGTTATTTTATATTCTACTGGAATAACCTGTCTGTGCGGTCTATCGCATGCCTAGTGATTTCTTTTGTTATTCCATTCTTTATTCTACTCAGTTGGTTAAAATTTTGACTTCTATAATCCATGAAATTAGTAGAATATCTTTGATATTTACGCTTCATCCAGTATCTTTTCATGGAAATATTCTTCTAATCATTTTTGAATTTTACTCTACAAAGAAGTATCATGTTGACAATTTGGACGTTATTGGTTCCTAGATAAATTAATTCTTGAACTTGTTTTATTGAATTATTATGTCATTGTCATCATCCTCATGTTTATATTATGTTGAAAGTCATCTTTGGCCATAGTGCATAGATGGACTTGGTATGATTATGACCAGGGATTATTCGGTATAATCATGACCGTAATGTTACAAATGATGTGAAAAAAATCCTCATTGGCCCGTAGTGCATTGATGAACATTTTTTGGTATGATTAATGCTATGGATTCTCTTCGGCCAACGGTGCAAAGATGAATTGTTTAATGGCATGATCAGGATCGTTGATGAAAACACGATTATCTTTGACCTGTAGTGCATGGACAATTCGTGGTCGTGATACTAAAGAATATCCTTGGCCTATAGTGCAGGGATGATTTAATGATGTGGATTATTTATTAAGCTGAGTATCAGCGATAAATTTGATGAAAAAACTTTTTAAATCATAAAAGATAGTAGATTTTATAATTTACTTGACTCTTCTAATAGATTTCTTATTCCGCTGCAGTTTTTGATCTAAAACTTGTTATCTATTGTATTCTATCAGTTGTTATACTGTTGAAGGCTAAGGATAATTTATTCTGCATTATCTTAGTCATAATATTTCTTACTGGGCTAGTTAAGCTCACCCTTTTGCTTTTATTGTTCTCTTCAGGAAATGAGAACGTAGCTGGAACTAGTCGGGGGACAGAGTGATGGTCCTAGATGGTGCATTAGCAATCCTCACTATTCTGTGAAATAGTGTAATAATAAATGTAATGAGGACTCCATTGAGTGTGGATATTGTCTAGATAATAATATTTGTATTAAAACTTACAGCATATGTTTTGTTGTATTTTAGACGACTGCTGTATTATTAAGTTGTATTTAAATTTTGTATCATGTAAGTGGCGACCCAAGATGAGTGACGTATACCTGTTTTGGGGGCGTCAAAATTTTCACAAACCAAAAGTTGGGCCCACCCATGTTTTAATAAAAATTATTTTATTTTTCGAAACTTCAACAATTCATAATAAATAGCCCTTTATCAGAAAAATTCAAATCTCATGTGATTTCCGTAGGAAATTTAATTCTCTACAACTTTGTAGAAGAAAGTTTTTTCAAATTCCAATCAGAAAATACCCGAAATCCACAAACGGATGATTTTTAAATACTTTCAATCCGACAAAATACTGATAAAATACCTCAGCATTAATTCCTTCATTTTTATCCACATAAAATAAATATATCCATCATTTATATCCACATAAAATAAATATATCCTTATCATATAAATCAATAATTAATTATTCATAAATAATATTGCAGAATCATAATTATAACAACCAGGCAGTTCCTAGGAAAGAGGGGGCTTTTTGATAAGGATTTCTCCTTACTAGCGTGCAATTAAGTGACTAAACCTCTCATTGACAGAACTTTCTAGACATTGCTAATAATGTTATCTAATAATATTATTCTAAATAATATTTTGATAATGGAGATGATGTGCAATGAAAATTATTGAGCAACAATAATATAAAATATCAACGCGGTAATTATTGAATCAATAAAATAAAATATTAAACAGTAATTACTATAACAAATATTGAGTAGTGCTTTCTTACGTAAGAATCAATAATTCAACAATACTGTGCAATACCGTGTGCTACTGTGCAACCACGTGTATTACTGTATTTTAACCACCGGGTATTCCAGCGATGTTAACGATAACAACTACGCCGTTATTTGTAAAAACTTAAAATTTTCATTTTCTTCATCCGACCGTTTTCCGTTATGGGGCTCACAAATGGCTACGCCGTCATACGAATATTCCCCGACAGAAAGAATATTCCACGACAAATGAATATTTTAAAACCACTTGCTTATTTTGAAAATTTTGCACATTTCACCCATAATTAAAGTATTATATCAAATTAAAACCTTATTATTCACAATAATAAATAGAGAAAATTTCAATTTTATTCATTAAAAAGTTGGGGTCTTATAGATATCATTCTAGAATACAGCTTCAAAACAAAGGTTAATGACATATCAAAATTTGTCAACTTAAGTAAGAAAATTCAGCTTAGGTAGGACACACACTAGCGAAAGATATTACTCGTCTCTCCTCTCCTAGTTCTATTCACTGATCTCCACCAAGAATTATATCCCTAAGCTGTGATACCAAATGTGATGCCCCCAAAATAGGTCCAATCAACCCAACTCATTCTGAGTCGCCAAAGACATGGTACAGAAAACAACTACAACTTTATTACTACAATTGTCGTGCAAAATACGATAACACATATACTGTGAGTTTAAATACCAACTGTGACTCTAGACACCAACTTGTGTCAGCACCTCACACTGATACATTACATAAAGGTACATTCAATAACTGTTTTAGAAATTAAAATATTTGGAAAGTGCTTAAGGAAACCTTAGTACATGGGAGGTCATGCGTCTAGGTTATGATAAATATCATCTGTTCACAGAAATATCCTTGGTTGACCCAATAGACCCCAAAGAAAAATGAGAAGATTACTATCATGTTCTTTCTAATGGAGAGTCTTCTCTTGACATATAACTATCTCCACTATCTACAATTGAAAATTATATTTCAACCAAACTCCAAGATTATTTAGGTAGTGCTCGTAGATATACTCAGTAAGTGGATGTGCACAACCCTGTCTTATGGTAACACGAGGTTATATGTCATTAGACATCTTGTATGATAGTGGCGAAAGACCCTTCCACCATTGGGTTCACCTCACCCTATTGTTGTTCACCAAAATCAATTATTAAGTGACGTATAATATATGACACACACATCTTAGGTCCTCAATACAATTATATATTGTATGTCATGCCGTTTTATAATGTGTTGAGAAACTTTGACAGTCTCGGACCATCACATTATTCCCCTGTTATCCCTGCTCGACCCAACTACACACTTATTACCTAAAATGAATTGTGAAACAAAAGGGTGAGCACAAATAGCCCAGTAAAGAATATCATAGCTAACGATAATTAAATTATCAATAGCATTCGTCAGTAATAAATTAGAGATTTGAAATAATAACGAGTTAATTTGATATAATACTTTGGTTATGGGTGAAATGTGTAAAATTTTAAAAATAAGCAAGTGGTTATAAAATATTCATTGTTGTCGGGGAATATTCGTTTGGTCGTGGAATATTCTTGTTGTCGGGGAATATTCGTACGATGGCGCAACCATTTATGGGCCCCATAACGGAATAACTGTAGGATGAAGAAAACGATAAATTTGAGTTTTTATAAATAACGACGTAATTGTTACCGTTAACACTGTTAGATTACCCGGTGGTTAAAATATAGTAATACGCGTGGTTGTACAGTAGCACACGGTATTGCACAGTATTTTTGAATTATTGATTCTTACGTAAGAAGGTACTACTCAATAATTGTTACAGTAATTATTGTTCAATATTTTATTTTATTGATTCAATAATTGATACGTTGATATTTTATATTATTGTTATTTTAATAATTATCATGACACAGTATTTCCCATTATCAAATCAATAATTCATATTATTTAAATAATATTATTAGATAACATTATTGGTAATGTCTAGAAAGTTCTATCAAGGAGAGGTTTGGTCACCTAATTGTGCGCCAGTAAGGAGAAAGTCTTATCAGAAAGCCCCCTCTTTTTTGGGAACGACCTGCTTGTCATTATTGTGATTATGTAATATTATTTGTGAATAATTATTTATTGATTTATATAATAAAGAAATATTTATTTTATGTTGATATAAATGATGAATATATTTTATGTGGTTGTAAATGAAGAAATTAAAGCTGAGGTGTTTTATTAGTATTTTGTTGGAATAGAGGTATTAAAAATCATCCGTATGTGAATTTCGAATAATTTCGGTTTGGAATTTGGAAAAACTTTCTTCTGCAAAGTTGTAGAGAATTCGATTTTCTATGGAGTGGACATAAAATTCATATTTTTATGATAAAATGATTATTTATTGTGAATTAAATGGGGTAAAGATAATCAAATTGAAATAGTGTTCGAATTGAATTTGAATTCTTTTATTTATTTATTTTTCAAAAACATTTGATAAATGGGGTGGGTGAGCAAAGTTGGAAAAGTTTGGTTCAATTAGGGTGTGCGTAGAAGAGAAGATAATAATAATAATATTTTATTATTTTAGTCTCATTTGGCATTCTAGCATTTTCCTATAAATAGGTGCTTAAGTTAGAATTGAAAATGACACCAGAAACATAAGCATTCTCTCTCTAGATTATCGAGCGTATTATTATGAGTATTTTCCTTTAGTATAAGAATACTTTGAGTGTAGTTTTCTGCAATATTTTCTCAGAATAATATTCGATATTCCAGGCAAATCTAGTTTCTACTTTGGTAAATGATATTATTTTATTGCTTTTATAATTCCTGAAATGATCGTTTCATGTAATATCCTTTCATAGAAATATTGGTCTAAACTTTTTAATCAAATTTGGAACTTTTCATGCCTTGGTACTGTTCACGGGTACTGTTCACAAAAGATTTTTTTTTCTCCTTCCAAGTTATCTGTTGTGACCCTTATTCTTGAAATTGAATCCATGTTTTGATCTTCATTCTTGAATTTTACTCTACTATGATTTATTATGGAGTATTTTTGAACATGGATAAACCGAAGTACGAATCCCTAATCTTTGTCCTTTTATCTTACTAGATTCGTTCTCTAGAATATTTTTCATCATCTTCAGTCTTTAATGGTGATACTTGATGAATATCTTTGGCCTGTAGTGCAAAGATGAATGATTACCTGATGAATATCTTTAGCCCGTAGTGCAAAGATGAACATGTGTTGAGATGAACATGACCAACTGGTGATACTTGATGAATATCTTTGGCCTGTAGTGCAAAGATGAATGTTTGATGCAAGATATATATTGATTGATGTTACATGGATAAAATATCGATGATGGACTTCTAAATTCTTAAGATGATAGTAGATTTCATTCTCTACTAAACTCTTCTAATGAATTGTTATTTCCGCTGCGAATATTGATCTAAAACTTGTTGTCTATTATATGTTATCTGATTTGTTGAAGGTTAACAATAATTTGTTGTTCATTATCTTAGTCATAATATTCTTTACTAGGCTAGTTGAGCTCACCCTTTTCCTTTTGTTCCATTTTTCTTCTCAGGAAGAGAGAATATAGCGGGGAGTAGTCGGGGTGTGGAGTGATGATTCAATGGCAGTTGTTATAGTAGTCCTCACTATTTGTAAAATAGTATATCAATAATTGTAATGAGAACTTATTTGAGTATGGATATTGTCTAGAGGATAATATTTGTCTTTAAACTCACAGTATTTGTGTTGTCGTATTTGGCATGACAATTGTATTAATGATGTTGTAATTGTTTCTGTACCATATATTTGGCGACTCAAAATGGGTGATGTATACCTATTTTGGGGGCGTCACAGTTGGTATCAAAGTTTAGGGATATGGTCTCTGGCGGAGATCAGAGAATAGAACTAGGAGGGGAGAGACGAGTAAATCCTTCGCTAGTGTGTCCTACCTAAGCTTATTTGTTGATCGGTCATAATATAGGGATATCATGTGACATGTTAATTTGTTTAATTAACCTTTGTCTTATGGCAGTTTTTAAGAATGGAAGTTGAGAACGTTAACAATGGAGTGTATGAGACTGTGGAACAACCGTCAATCACCAAACAAGAGAACGTGCAACAGGAAGACAATATTCCTCCTGTAAACAACACTATGGAGCAAACGATGAATGATGAAATGTTTAGAAGCTTTTTGCAGTTCATGCAAAATTAGACGAGGGAGACTCGTGTACAAAATACGGGTGGAAATGATAGCAACACGCGGTTTGTCACAGCCAAAAAGTTCAAGGAGTTGGGACTACCAGACTTCTGGGGAAAGTCGGATCCAATTAAGGCGAAAATATGGGTAAAGCAAATTACCAAGATATTTGATGTCTCGGGATGCACGGAGGAACAGAAGGTTCCATTCGCCACCTTTATGTTCCGTGGTGAGGCAGATTATTGGTGAGAATCTGTGAAGCGTACCCAGCCAACCGCACTCAACATGTCTTGGGAAAGATTTCAGAAATTGTTCAATGACAAGTATTTTCCTGAAAGTATTAATCATATGAAGGAGGTAGAGTTTTTTAGATTGGAACAGAACAACCTGACAGTGTCCTAGTACGAGGCAAATTTGGCGAAGTTATCCAGGTTTGCACCTCATTTGGTAGAGAATGAGGAACGTATGACGCGGATGTTTCTGAGAGGTCTAAAACCCGAAATTCGTCAATACATTATCTCTCATAAATTTTCTCTGTATTCAGATGTTATTAATGTGGATCAATTATTAGAGCGAGATAGTGAGTATGTTCAACCGAGGGACCACAACCAGGGTCATACCGGTGACAGCAGTCATCGGAGCGATGATAACCAGTGAGGAGGGAAAAATACGGACAAAAGCGGTAACCACTCGAGTGGTCATCATGGCCATGATAATAGGAGAGGTGGCTCAAGTGGAAATTTAAAAAAGAGGAGATTCAACAATGACGGGAAGACATCAGCAGCAGCACCAGCACCAACAACAAATTTTAAGGGAGGAGAATGACCGTCAGTTAGATGCTACAAATGCGGAGAGGAGGGACACATAAGTACAAACTGTTCACAACCTTCCAAGGTGTGTTTCAATTGTGGAAAAGACATTCATATAGCCCAATTTTGTCCATTAGCGAAGTCAAGTTCAACTAGGACAGCGGCACCAAAGGTGACTACGGACAAAATAAAGTCGGTGGTTCAAGGGATGGCGTTTGTCGTGACTGGCCAAAACGCGAGAAACCCGAACGAGGTGATCACGGGTAAGCTAATCTTGAACTCTTGCGAAGTTTATACCTTACTAGATACCGGTTCTACCCATTCTTTTATCTCTCCTGCTTGTGCTCAATGTTTAAACTTGACTCCGGAAAAATTAGACTTTGATTTATCTGTGGAGACTCCGTTAGGAGAAACCTTTATCACATCCAATGTTTATAAATCTTGCTTGATCCAAGTGGGCACAATCACATTACATGTTGATCTCATCTCTTTAAAGATACTTGCATTTGATGTGATTTTAGGGATTGATTGGTTAACTATACATCATGCAAAAATTGATTGTTTTCGTAAGGTTGTTAGTTTTCATATTCCTAACCAACCTGTTATACGAATTCAAGTAACTAAACAACTAAAACTAGTCACTGTCATATCAAGCCATAAAGCTATTCGTTTATTGAAAAACGAATGTCAAGCTTTCTTAGCCCATATTATGGACTTGAACAAACACACGTCAGATTTGAATAATATTTCTGTTGTTAGTGAATTTCCTGACATATTTTCTGAAGAACTTCCTGGTCTACCCCCAGAACGTGAAGTTGAATTCTTTATTGATCGTGAATCGGGTACAAAGCCCATTTCTAAAACCCCATATTGAATGGCTCCTATTAAACTTTAGGAGTTAAAAGTCCAACTACAAGAATTGTTAGACATCAGTTTTATTCGTCTTAGTACATCTCCTTGGGGTGCTCCTTTTTTATTTGTAAAGAAGAAAGACGGGAGTATGCGACTTTGTATTGACTACCGGGAATTTAACAATGTCACCATCAAGAATAGGTATCCCATACCTCATATTGATGACCTGTTCGACCAGTTGCAAGGAGCACAATTCTTTTCAAAGATCGATCTTCGTTCTAGATATCATCAGCTAAAGAATAAAACTAAGGATATTCCGAAGACTGCCTTCAGAACTCGATACGGGCATTATGAATTTTTAGTCATGTCTTTTGGATTGACTAATGCTCCTGCTATTTTCATGAATATGATGAACCGTGTATTCAAGGAATATTTGGATCAGTTCGTTGTTGTAACCCCGACATGAAAAGGTCGTATACATGAATAGTAAGCCCAACACGAAAAGATAAAAATTTCACAATAAAATTTATATCAATATTTCAGTATACTGATATCAAAAGAAATAATATCATTTACGAAGAAAATAACATCCCTTACCATCCCTTACAATCCTTTATCTTAAAAGAGTAGTACTTCTTACTAGAATATCGGATATGACGCTGAAGGAAACTTGCACTGATTAGCAACTCTCAAAGTATCAAAATACTCACAAAATACGCTCAATAATATAGGGAGAGAAAACTTATGTCTCTGGTGTGATTTTTAATTCTAACTCAACACCCTATTTATAGGAAAATGCTAGAACGCCAAAGCAGACTTGACCTGCTACTATTCCGACCCACCACTTTTGAAATAAAATTTAGCACATTTCTTAACCAACCAAAGGTGGGGCCCACTCATTCTAGAATTTTCACCAAAAATTATTTATAAACATAATTTTCGAATCCGCCACCTCTTAAAATTCATAACAAATCATATGTTAATTGTTAACGGTTCAAAATTTGTGGATATATACTCAACTTATATATATATTACATATCCAAAAATCACAACGATCCAGCGGTCTAATTAAAAATTATAACTCACGCAATATATCTCAAGAACACTGATTTTTCAGATTATGAGTCATTCGGACCAGCTTCATTCAAACAGTCGCTACGAAAAATCCACAATGAATTTTTGGGTGAATCAAATTTTTATGGTTAGCTTACTTCCAGTGCTTTCTTTTGATATATGGCTCATGTCCTAACTCATTATACACAAAGAGTTATGGATTTTACAAAATCAAGTAATGAACTATTTTTTTGAAAATTTCCAAATTTCGTTCTTCATTTTGACAAAATACTAATTAAACACCTCAGCATTAATTCCTTCATTTATATCCATATAAAAATATATATTTCCTTATCATATAAATCAATAATTAATTATTCACAAATAATATTACAGAATCATAATAATGACAATCAGGTCGTTCCCACGAAAGATGGGGCTTTGCGATAAGGATTTCTCCTTAGTGGCGCGCAATTAGGTGACCAAACCTCTCCTTGATAGAACTTTCTAGACATTGCCAATAATGTTATCTAATAATATTATTCAAATAATATGAATTATTGATCTGATAATGGGAAATAATGTGCAGTGACAATTATTGAAACAACAATAATATAAAATATCAACGCAACAATTATTGAATCAATAAAATAAAATATTGAACAGTAATAATTGTAACAATTATTGAGTAGTGTCTTCTTACGTAAGAATCAATAATTCAAAAATACTGTGTGTTACTGTGCAACAACGCGTATTACTGTATTTCAACCACAAGGTATTTCAATAATGTTAACGGAAACAATTACGCAATTATTTTTATAAAAAGGTATTTTTGTCGCTTTCTATATCCAACAATTATTCCGTTATGGGGCCCACAAATGACTGCGCCGTCATACGAATATTTTCCGGCAACAAGAATATTTCACGACCAAACGAATATTCCCCGACAACAATAAATATTTTATAGCCACTTGCTTATTTTGAAAATTTTTATATGTCACCCTTAACTTTAAATTTTTATCAATTTAACCATTTACTGAATAATAATTATAAGAAAAATTGAATACTTTTATTTCATAAAATTCGGGGTCTTACAACTATTCACCCATAATACTATTCATGACAAAAATCAATTTCTTTTCGATCCAAATCATTTTTGATATAATATCATTCTTAAATTTTACTCCACAAAGCAGTATTATGTTGGCAGTTTGAACATTATTGAATTCTGGATAAATTAAATAATAAATCTTTAAAAATTTATCCTTTGTTTCAGTTAATTGAATTCTTATATCATTGTCATCATCCTCATGCTTATATTGTGATGAAAGTCATCTTTGGCTTACGTGCATAGATGAACTGTTGATTGGTATGATTATGACCAGAGATCATTCGGTATAATCATGACTCGTAATGTTACAAATGCTGTGGTAAAAGTCCTCATTGGCCTGTAGTTCATTGATGGACAATTGTTGGTATAATCATGACCACTGATGATTACATGAATATCCTTTGCCGTGGTACAGGGATGATTCGATGATGTGGTTTATTAATTAAGCTGAGTCTCAGCGATAAAGTTGATGAAAACCTTTTTAAATCATAGAAGGTAGTAGATATCATGCTCTACTTGACTCTTCTAATGGATTGCTTGTTCCGCTGCAGTTAAACTTGTTGTCTATTATATTCTATCAGTTTAACATTGTTGAAGGCTAACGATAACTTATTCTGCATTATCTTAGTCATAATATCTCTTACTGGGCTAGTTGAGCTCACCCTTTTGCTTTCATTGTTCTCTTCAGGAAATGAGAACGTAGCCGGGACTAGTCGAGGGACGGAGTGATGGTCCGAGATGGTGTTATAGTAGTCCTCACTATTCTATGAAATAGTGTGATAATAAATGTATTGAGGACTCCATTTGAGTTTGAATACTGTCTAGATGACAATATTCATATTAAAGCTCTCAACTATGTTTTGTCGTATTTTACACGACAGTTGTATAATTAAGTTTGTATTTGTATTCTGTATCATGTGTTTGGCGACCCAAGATGGGTGATGTATAACTATTTTGGGGGCGTCACAGTTGGTATCAAAGCTTAGGGATATGATCCCTGGCTGAGATGTGATACACAAACTAGGAGGGAAGAGAAGGGGAATTCCTTCGCTAGTATGACCTACCTAAGTTTATTTAGTATTTAATTGGTCGGTCAGATTATAAGGATAATATGTGACATGTCAATTAACCCTTGTTTTGTGGAAGTATTTAAAAATGGCATCCGAAAATGTTGAGATTAGCAATGAAGAACATGAGACCGTCGAGTCACCAACATTCAATACCCAGGATAATGTGCAACAAGAAGACAATAATCTTCAGGTAGATAATAACACCGATGAAATGATGAACGATGGGATGTTCAGAGGCTTTACGCAATTCATGCAACATCAGGCGAGAGCGGCTCCTGTTCAAAATACAGGTGGAAACACTGATAACTCTCAGACGGTCACCGCTAAATAGTTCAAGGAGTTGGGACCACCGGAGTTTTTAGGAGAGCCAAAATTGTGACGTCCCCAAAACAGGTATACATCACCCATTATGAGTCGTCAAATACATGGTGCAAAAACAAATACAACTTCAGTAATATAATTGTCGTGCAAAATACGACAACACATATACTGTGAGTTTGAATACAAATATTGTCTACTAGAGAGTATAAAAACTCAAAAGTAGTCCTCATTACAATTATTGATACACTATTTTAAAAAAATAGTGAGGACTTCTAAACATCTATCTCGAATCATCACTCCATACCCCGGCTAGTTCCTGCTAAATTTTCTCCTCATGAGAAGAACAATGGAACAACAAGGAAAAGGGTGAGCTCACCTAGCCCAGTAAAGAATATTATGACTACGATAATATACAACAAATTATCATTAGTCTTCAACAGGGAATAATCTGATAAAATATAATAGACAACAAGTTTTAGATCAACAACTGCAGTGGAAATAACAATCCATTAGAAGAGTCAAGTAGAGAATGAATTCTACTATCTTCTAAGATTTAAAAGTCCATCATCAATATTTTATCCCTGTAACATCAATCAATATACATCTTGAATCAAATATTCACCTTTGCACTACAGGCCAAAGATATTCATTTGTATCATCAGTTGGTCATGTTCATCTCAACACCTGTTCATCTTTGCACTACGTGCCAAAGATATTCATTTGGTAATCATTCATCTTTGCACTACAGGCCAAAGATATTCATCAAGTATCACATTAAGGACTGAGGATGATGAAAAATATTTTAGAGAACGAATCCAGTATGATAAAAGAACAAATATTAGGGATTCGTATTACAGTTTTATCCAAGTTCAATAATACTCCAGAATAACCCATTTTGAAGCAGAATTCAAAAATAATGATCAAAATATGGATACAATCAAAGATAGTAACCATAATAGACATCTTGGACAAAAAGAAGAAAATTTCATTTTTCGGTGAATAGTGCCGTATACGTGAATTGTGCCGTATACGTGAATAGTAACCCCGACCCAAAAAGTTTCGAATTTGATAAAAAGTTTATACCAATATTTCGGTATAATGAAATTGAAGAAAATATCATTTTAAGAAGAAAATAACATCACTTACCTCAAAATAATGGTACTTCTGATCGGAATATCGGATATAAAGCCGAAGGAAGCTTGTACCGAACAACAACTCTCAAAGTATCTAAATACTTACTAAAATACGCTCAATATTATAGAGAGAGAAAGAGAGAAAACTTATGAATTCTGGTGTGATTTTTAATTATAACTAAGCACCCTATTTATAGAAAATGCTTAGAACGCCATAGAAGACTAACCTGCTACCTAATGGCTTTACCTGCTACTATTCAAGCCTACCACATTTGAATAAAAATCTCAGCACATTTTTACCAACCAAAAGTTGGGCCCACCCATGTTTTAATAAAAATTATTTTATTTTTTAAAACTTCAATAATTCATAATAAATAGCCCTTTTATCAGAAAAATTCAAATCTCATGTGCTTTTCATAGGAAATTTAATTCTCTACAACTTTGTAGAAGAAAGTTTTTCCAAATTCCAATCAAAAAATTTCTGAAATCCACGAACGGATGATTTTTAATACTTCCAATCCGACAAAATACTGATAAAACACCTCAGCATTAATTCCTTCATTTTTATCCACACAAAATAAATATATCCATCATTTATATCCACATCAAAAATAAATATTTTCTTATCATATAAATCAATAATTAATTATTCACAAATAATATTACAGAATCACAATAATGACAACCAGGCAGTTCCCAGGAAAGATGGGACTTTCCGATAAGGATTTCTCCTTACTGGCGCGCAATTAGGTGACCAAACCTCTCCTTGACAGAACTTTCTAGACATTGCCAATAATGCTATCTAATAATATTATTCTAAATAATATGAATTATTGATCTGATAATGGAGATGATGTGCAGTAACAATTATTGAACAACAATAATATAAAATATCAACGCAGCAATTATTGAATCAATACAATAAAATATTGAACAGTAACTACTGTAACAATTATTGAGTAGTGCCTTCTTACGCAAGGATCAATAATTCAACAATACTGTGCAAAATCGTGTGCTACTATGCAACCACACGTATTACTGTGTTTTAACCACCGGGTATTTCAACAGTGTTAACGGTAACAACTACGCCGTTATTCAATTTTATCGTTTTCTTCATCCACCGTTATTCGTTATGGGGCCCACAAATGGCTGCGCCGTCGTACGAATATTCCCCGACAGAAAGAATATTCCACGACCAAACGAATATTCCCCGACAAATGAATATTTTATAACCACTTGCTTATTTTGAAAATTTTGCACCTTTCACCCATAACCAAAGTATTATATCAAATTAATATCTTATTATTCACAATAATAATTAGAGAAATTTTGATTTTATTCAATATTAAGTTGGGGTCTTACAAAAACCACTTAAGGCGGAGACGTGGATAAAGCAGATCACCAAGATATTTGATGTCTTGGGATGCTCCGATGAGTAAAAGGTTCCGTTTGCCACCTTCATGTTGCGAGGAGAGGCAGATTACTGGTCGGAATCTGTAAAGCATACTAAACCTGCCGCACTGAAGATGTCTTGGGAGAAGTTCTAAGAACTATTCAACGATAAGTACTTTCCTGAAAGTATTCCTCACATGAAGGAGGTAGAGTTTATCAAACCGGAGCAAAACAATATGACCGTGTCACCGTACAAAGCTAAGTTTGCCGTGATGTCCCGGTTTGCGTCCCACTTGGTTGATAATGAGGATAGAATGACGCGTATGTTTCTAAGAGGTTTGAAACCCGAGATACGTCAATACCTCATTTCTCACAAATTGTGTTCGTATTCAGATGTTGTAAATAGGGCTCAGTTATTACAGCGTGATAATGAGTCAACCCAACTAATAGATAGTAGTCGGCAAAGCGATACTACCAGTGGTACCAGTCATCAAAGTGGTGACAACAAACGTGGAGTGAATCAACATGCCAGAAATGGTAACCACTTCGGTGGTAATCATGGCCAAGACAATAGGAGTGGAAATTTCAAGAAGAGAAGGTTCAACAACGATGGAAAGACAGCAGCACCAACACCCGGTTTCAAGGAAGGAGAACGACCACGAATTGTATTCTTCAAATGCTGAGGGGAGGGACATATCAGTCCAAACTGCGTGATGCAGTCCAAAGCATGTTATAATTATGAAAATGAAGGTCACCTAGCCCAATTTTATCATGGACCAAAGTTAAGTCCAGCTGGGATGGAGAAATCAAAGGTCGTCACAGACAAGACAAAATCGGTAGTTCATGGGTGAGTGTTTGTCATAACCTCCTAAAAAGCGAGGAATCCGAACGAGGTGATCACGGGTAAACTAATCATAAACTCTAGCAAAGTATATACCTTATTTGATACCGGTTCTACCCATTCTTTTATTTCTCCTACTTGCGCTCAGCCTCCTTCCCCAGGGTTACCAAAGAAGTCATCATTGCTTTCATTAGAAATAATGTCATTTATCGATATAGATAACCAAAGTTCATTGTGTCAGAAAATGCTGAAAACCTCAAAAACAAAATGATGGAGGAGTTATGTAGTAAATTCCACATCAAACACCTTAACTCCGTCATCTACCGTCCAAAGATGAATGATGCTGTTGAAGCGTCTAATAAAAACATCAAGAAGATCATGCAAAAAATGTCCACCAATCATAAAAGATGGCCTGACCTCTTGCCTCTGACTTTATTAGCCTACTGAACTTCAATGCGTACTTCCACTGGGGCAATCCCCTACTTATTAGCCTATGGGTTTGAAGCAGTGCTCCCCATAAAGGTGGAAATGGAATCCCTCAGTGTTGATGGATGCTCAGCTGGATGGGGACCAATGGATACAAGACATGTATCACCAATTGTCTCTAATAGAAGAAAGGCGAACCGCGACTATCTTCCATGGTCAGTTATATCAGCAAAGGATCACCAGATCCTACAACAGAAAAGTTCGGCTACGGAAGTTCAAACAACATGACTTGGTTTTGAAGAAGATCATTGATAACCAACATCAATCCAAGGGAAAATTCGCTCCTAGCTGGGATGGCCCGTTTGTTGTCAAAGAAGTATTGACCGGAGGCGCTCTCAGACTACAGGAAATGGATGGCGATGAATTTCTAGAACTTATCAACTCAGACACCATGAATCGATACTATATCTGAGGTTACCATCAAGCAAACATCCTGGTTTTGGATCATCAGTCATTCCGGTTTTTCTAACCCTTTTTACATACTCTTCTGCCCTCAGGGAAACACACACTTCAAACCAGCAGCCTGGTTTCTCCTCATTTCATACCTTTCATACAATTCAGGTTATCCCCCCCCCCCAAGGGATTGAACCTTTCACACCTGCAGTTTATCCTGAAGACGGGATTAAACTTTTCAATGCTTGCAGTTTGTCTTGAAGACGGGATCAAACTTTTTCACACCTGCAGTTTGTCCCAATCATAGGATCAAACTTTCTTCTCCCCGCAGTATAGCCTGCACATGGGATTCATACTTTTCTTCGGCTACAATTCGTCCTGAGGGGCGAACTACGTCGACCTGATCTCCCTGATACCCGGGAGTATGTAGGCAACCATATTCTATATGGCCCGGTCGAAATAAAAAAACAACAAAAATATTTTTGCCCTTTCTCTACAAAAACAAAAACCACAAAAATACTTCTACATCCTTCTTCATCAGTAAAGATTCTACATCCATTTACACCTTTCAATGTTGAACCTCTTACACCCGGTTCGAACTGCGCATACCTGATCTCCTCTTCAATAGGAGTACGTAGGCAACAATTCATGGTTCGGTCTAACCCCCTACCAGAACAAAAATACTTGTCACACGGTAATGGGATCAAACTTCAATCCACCACATTTCATCGACTTTAGACCAAAGGGATGGAACTACCTAACCTATCCTCGCCAATAGGAGATTCGGCGACCATCTAAGCTGCGGTTGTGCCTCAAGGAGCAACACCAATCCATAAGAGGCGAAATTAACTAGGCTCCTCCTAAATAGGAGTACTGGCGACATTCTGAGGTGCGGTTAATCTCAGAGAGGAAAAGCCAAACTCCTCTCCACATCTATATACAGAAATCAGTCCCAAGACACCGAAGATGGTAGGGATACACACAGATCAGTGATCCGTTCTGAAAGATCTTATGACATCTCAATGCCCACACATCAAGGATGAGTTCAGAATGCATCAAGATCACAAGCCCTGAAGAAACAACACTACTACAAAATAGTAAATAGACAACGCGGAAAAAACGTTGTGGTTTCAGTCAGAAAAATATCTTGGTTAATGGTGTCATCTATTTGACACCCTTACGCAACGTTTTTAAAATGTTGTAGTTAAACACATTACACAACGTTTTTTAAGAAAAAAATATTGTAGATTTGTTTTCCATAAATTAACAAATGCTTAAAAACGTTGTAGAAGGTATGATTCCATAACGTTTTCTGGATAAAAATGTTGTAGTTTAATATATCAGACAACGTTTAGACATATTTACACGTTTTTAAATGTTGTAGATTAAAAAAAAGAAAAAAAAAGTTGTGATTCACCTACGTTACCAATACACCTGCAATATGCTAATGCCTAAAAATTAGCATATTGTAACCTGCAAGATTAAAAGAGTTGTAAATTCATTCATTTATCAAAAATTCCAAGTAATCATTTATTCTCAAAGTAGTTGTATCCTTACATCTCTCATCTCTCTACATATTACAAAAAGAAGAGAATATGTACAACTGCTTATGGGGAGGTACAGGATGGATGAAAAGCCATTATACAACCGGAAGCATTCTTCTACATTTATTCTATAATTTTTTGTTTCAAAGTTCAACACGAAACTAGTAAATAACTTGGTGATCTTCACATCAATTCACCAAATTTGTCACAAAAGCACCTCGTCTCGAATCACAAAAGAATCGTACATCCAGATCAATCAAGTATTAAGCATCAATTGTAAATTCAGCATCAACACAAATTCTGCGGTTAAAGTAACTGTACATGTTTCCTTGCTCTAGACCTTGCTGCTGACTCTCTATTCTTTATCATCCTTCTTTGCCTCCTCTCAACCACCTTCTCCACTAGACCATCTAAAATCCCCTGTCGTCCTCCCCTCGTACCACCCATATCCAACCCATACTAATTCCTATTATTAACTTGACTTGTACCCATCCCATCCGAGGAACTGGACTCACCGGAGAACCCAACCCCAGCCCATGCACCCGTCCAGAACCTCCTCCACCACCACCACCATTCGGTATCCTCCCACCGTAGCAAATTCCTGGAGGTTGGTATGCGCTGGTACTCCTTTTTCCGCCTGCAACAAACGCAGTCGCATCTCCCACAGTGCTTTGTGGCAGTGCTGGGAATACCGGGACACTAACACCACCATCACCACCTCCTCCTATAGGCATAATAGTCCTAGACAAATAGCTAGGTCCAACTGCTGTATTGTTGCTATTTTGGTATAGCCCGTAGGGCTGATGCAGAGGCTGTGGGGGAGGATGACCTTGTTCCTGAACTACCTCTGCCTTCACAAGAAAATCCTCCAGTGTCATTTCTCCAAATATAGGCCGCCGTTGGGTGGAGCCCGAATTCTGAACATTATTGCTATTATTATTTTGCTGTTCTTGTTGGGCTTTATGTATCTCAGACCACACTTGTTCAACTGTTTTCCCTTAGAAACTCCAACAATAATATTCCATCCATCATAAATTTGATAACTGTCTTCTCATAAGTGCAATCTTCAAATCGTATGGAGTAACCAACCTGAAATCGGATACGACAATTGTTAGAAAATCGCATGTCTGGCTGTGCAATATCAGAATTGATAAACAAGTGCAATATCAAATTTGATAAACAAGTAAAACGATATATGACACCACAGACAAACCTAATACTAAAAATTTTCTAATACCACTTAACAATTCATGGGAAAACCACAATTGAAATCTCTTTAGAATTGCAGTGACATGTAGGTTGATTATTTAGGTAATAAAAACTCCATGGATGTAACATCAGTATTACATGCAACTATCTCATAGGGCCACTCCATTATTAACACAAAATTATAGATATTCTAATGTTAAGGCATACAACACCAAAACAGTTCATTTAAAAAACGTTAAAGTAGTATTCAAATATGAACCACATTACAGGTAAATTGACTAAAAAGCCAACACAAAGTGGTCTTCTGGAGAACTAATAACTTGTATAAATAAGGCATACCTCATGTCCAAGTTTGACACCCATTTCGTGAGAGACTCTTGCAGAAACACTCATAGCAGCAACTCACAGGGGTTGGGTACATCCAGTCTGTGAAAAAGCATAACAGGGTTACAAATTTAAGGATTTCAAAAGATATTAGTTCCCACCTGAAAATATATCCAAAATGACCTGAAAAGAAATATAGAAGAACTTCATTATTTCATTGGCATGTAACCAAATGGCCCTATGCATAAGTTAAGTATGCGTAGAGACATACTTGCAAAATAAGGAAGCCTAAAGAGGATAATTTTCATACCTTCACATTCCCCAGGTTCAGCATTACCACAAGATTCACATTTACCAGATTCAAGGGGAAGACCAAGAAAGGGATTTGACAGCTGACTGGCATGACTGATTAGGCAGTCACTATTGGAAGATGTACACTACACAAGGGGGGAGGAAGAGAGGGAGAGGGGGAGAGAGAGAGAGAGAGAGAGAGTTAATAATCTATCCAATCAGATAGGGACACTTAAGAACTGCACTTCTTAATTTTGCCAATCTAATTATATGAAACCCTTCCATTATTAGTTGTAAATTGTTGTAAAGCATAACAATTATCTTGTTATATTTACCTGCACAAAAGAAAGTGGTGCAGAAATTTGAAACTCGCTGACTTGCTCTTGTACAGTTAAGTTTGCTAGTCAATTGTTTATATCATCCTCTGTCTTCTTCAAAACTGAATTGGTCAAATATATCTTCACCTGAGCTTCATTAAGTTCCTTCTCTTTCTGCTTATAAGCCCTATCAATTTCATTTACCTTTTCCTCTCTCTGGTTAATAATTCTCCGACCCTCACATAGCCTCACAAATGCTACAGATTTAAAACAAAGTTTGTTAGTATATAAATAGCAATAGCATCGAAATTAATGGTATATCCTTAACATAAGCTACAGACAAGTCTAACTATGAACTCATAAAAGTTCACAGTTCACAATGAGGCAAAAGTGAACCAATCTATTGCACAAACATCCAGCAAAGAACTGTTCTTTGCTTGAACTAGTGTAGCAAGTCATGTTGGGCTCTCAATCTGAAAGTCATGAACAACTGCAGGGAGAGCAGCAGAAGACATCAAGCAATAATGAACTGGAGATAAGAGTATGATGCACATTAAATAAGTCTAATACAAGTGAGAAACTGTTTGTCATTACGGATTTGCCAGTTAAACGCATCCAAAGAACTATTCCAAGGACGGAGAGCTCAGAATGTTCGAGGAAATTCGTTTAGGCTTCATTGATGAAATGTGAAGCTGATATCTTATAAACCTCTATAACCAATAAAAAGTAAAAGCCAAAAGTTAGATGCAATGCTGCAATAAGAGATGTACTTGATATATAATTCATTATGTTTACTATTTTCTTGCTCATATTTCTAGTTCATTTAGATAAGGGTGTAGCTAAATTATCATATTCAGTAAATGATTGGAGAGACCAATGTTACCAAACAAAAGAACTAGGAATATACCAATCTGGCGCTAGTTGTCGAACAAAAGAAGTTCTCCCATTCTGTGTACTACAAAAGAGAACATGCAGGTTCATATCATGTGAATTAAGACTCCAATAAAAATATAACACTATTTAACATATAATCGACAAATGAAATTTAAAACATCATTGCATCGATTACATAGAAAAAGATAACAGAAGCTGGGAAATGAGAACTAAAGCATGTCCTCTCCAACAGTTTCACGGCAAGAATAATGATGTATGTTGCATTTCAATACCAATAATCATGCAATATAAATCTCTTATTACCTTGTCCTTAACCAAGCCACCAGATGTGAAAACCCCAGCATCCTCTAAAGATTTCCTCAAATTCTCCTCTCGCTTCTCAACTTCAGATATTGAAATCATATGCACTGTCTGCTCCTGTTTAAGCATCTATTATGCACTACCCAAATATATGCCCCGTTAGGTTTTAAAAATACTACACACGAAGCAAAAAATAAATTTGGAATGAGAAAGCATTGATAGCTAGAACATAACAATACACAATAGTAAAGTATAGACATACAATATAATCACCTTTGGCAATTCATAGTGTTTGATAAATTCTCAAATTTTCCCTCACATCTCTTTCAACTTTTGTAACTCTCTCAATTGGGCCACCTGGTCTTTCCTCTCTATAGCCGCCTCATCCAACAACCCCGCCTCCCTAAACCGCCTCCAATCCTCCACACCCTCTGTATCCAAATCCGCTACCCCCACCTCCGTCCCCGTCTCAGATAAAAATGCTCGTGGCGGCGGCGGTGGAGGATCATCGACAAAGGCCACCGCTTTGCCCTTACCTGCTGTTCTAGGTTTTGCAAAAGCACTCGTCGGACCTTCGGTCCGCAGCGTAATCGTCAGACTAGACCATGCCTTTCTCTGTGGTGTAAACATTTTGAAATTCTAGGAATTCCAAAATACATAAACGAGACAAAGGGTAAGCCTGATACAAAAATTCATGCGATTGTTCTTGAAACCCAAACAAAAACCCTAAATTGTACCCATGAATTGAAGATGAGACGGTAAACGAATTTGTTTAAAAATCCCGGTTAGTGGGAGGTTGAAGCCTAGTGGAACTAGTTGAAGATGAGAGGGTTAACGAAGTTGTTGAAAGGCTGGGAGGCAAATGGGGAGAGGGTTTTTAATTTCAAGTTTTCAACTTCAGCGCAATTTATTTTAAACACGAAGCTCCGTGATTTTGACTTACTTAACGTTTTTTTTTAAAACGTTATCTATTTAAAAGTAAAAAATTCCCTTATAAATAGATAACATTTTTTTATATGTATCTACAACGTTTTTTTAAAAAATATTATAAAAAAAATATCACAATATTTTTTATAAAAACGTTGTTATTGAGGTGTTGTCTATTTATTGTTTTGTAGTAGTGTGGACAAATATCAAGCAAGTATCAAGGCACAACTGAAATGGAAGTGAATCAAAATATATTTTCCTGCCATATATAATACTATTTGATTTATACATATGTATTGTACATGACAAAATAGCTAAGCTAGTCTGTACAGAAAAATACAAGTCTATCTACGGATCTGTGTGTATGCGGACTATCAGATCTAACATAGCATCCCTCTCCGAAGAAGGAGGTAACACTGCAAGCTCTTACCTAATGGTATATACACGAGCTAACAGATCTGAGGCTAACTGTATGGTGGCATGATGCTCATCAATGTATGCACTCATGTCGGCAAGGATGCCAGTCGTAAGGGATTTCACTGAAGTACTGTTTGTGACGGCTACATCTCGGGAAGATAGGGCATCATCCCGCTCTATAATTAATGCATATCTGGCTGATCTAGCATCGTTTCTCTCTAATAGTGTTGCATCTCTCCCATCAAGAGCTGTCAACATCAAGGCCATAGCCTGATCTCTCTTATAGGTCATCAGATGTAAACTCTGCTCCAGATACTGTGCTGAATCCTAAAGACAGTAGCACTCGTAGTGGGATTATCTGTAGCGCCCCCAAATTCGGGTATCTTCTAACCCGACAGATGGTGCTATACTGTACAACATTCATACATTCATTCAATTAAAAAGTCTCAAAGAACGAACATAACTTCTATATATTCAAAGTAATATTTACATTTCCCAGGTTCTATATCCGTTTCAAAGGTTCTTTGTCATAATATCTGTTACATTACAACAATAGACCTATACTATTACAAGACAGCTTAGTAATCTGCCTTAGCTTTTCCTTTATCCTTATTCGATCCTTCGGGATGTTCAGTCTTAGCTGCATTCATATGGTTCAAGCAAGAGTGAGCATAACAAGCTCAGCAAGTATAACAATTTAATAACAACATGCTTGATACATAAGAATCGTATATCTTCAATAGCTGAACAATAGTTATGAAGTACTATTGATAATTTAAAATAGCACTTCATCTTTTCTTTCAAAAAATTTTAAAATTATAACAATATTTCGTAAACCATTTACTCCGGTCAAAGACCTCGAGCATTCATTCTTTATTGAAAAGGACAACCCGGAAACGAGTCCGTAAGCCCGATATTTCTTACGAGCACTTCTAGTTGATCAACCTATTGTACTCTATGTTGATAAACACTACATCCGTTTAACGTATGTACGTTTAATCATTTGGCAACCTCACGTGCCTGTCGTTTTACCGACAAAACATTTGTTTAACATTTTAGTCTTCTTTTGAAAACCATATCAAGTAATTGACAAAAGATAGTCACATTTAATAATACAAGAGTAGATTATCAAGTCTAGCCAAAGGGATTGGCTTTAACTTCAACATACCTTAATTTATGAGAAAGAATACATGAACCTCAAAAACTTGTTCAAATTGAACTGAGACAAGAGTTAGAATACTTGCCTTTAGCGTCTGCTACGGTATATTAACTTTATGTTCAAGTCGTTCAAGTCTCTACAATACATGATCACATAATGCCTTACATTAGGTCACATATAATCAAGTATGTATATGACTATATCATACCCTTCATTTCAATCTAATGGTATATTAGATTCAGTTACAATTCGTTCCGGTTTATCATTACCCTTGGATTTATATTCGACTAGGTTATCTCAACCCTTACATTACATTCCTTTAGGTTTAACAAAGTTTAAATAATGTTACATTACCTTCCTTAAGTTATGTTTACTTTTAATCAATTAACTTTATTTTCTTTATACTAAGAAACCCTCATTACTATCCTTGTTCTAAGACTGGCGCTGTGGCGTGAGTCCTTACTTAATGGGCCGCGCTGCGGCGCCACTTTTCATAGGATTTTAATACTGTTCATGGCGCTGCGACGCCACTTATTGAACTAAGGTTCGCACTGCGGCAAACTCTTGCAGTAGGTTCCGTTACTGTTCCGCGCTGCGGCGTGGGTCTTTTTGCCTTGGGTTGGCACCGCGGCGCCAACTCTGTGCACCAAAAAAAAATTTTCAGTTTTAAAATTTTGTGAACTTCCTGGACGTATAACTTCTTCGTTATAAGTCTGAATTGGCTCGTTCAAAAGCCTACGGTTCACAAATTACGTAATCTACATGATCATTCAAGAATTTTATCTATTTGACTTCGTTTCCTAAAAATTCACCTATTGGTTCATTTTTAACGAAAACGATAAACGTTCGTGAACGTTCAACGCTCGTTTATTCGTTCTTAGTCGGAATCCGGTCATTTTCGAGTCTATAACTCTTAAATGCCAAATAAGTCTTGTCTCCATTGGAAAACAAAGGTTTCGTGATCCAACACAAAATTTGACTTCCATTCTGAGAATTTTACGAATTCGACGATTATCGTCCAATCGTGTAATTTCCAGCAAATCTTCCTTCTTATGATTTGTTCAACATTGCAAATGAAGTCCATTCTTCATGTGAACATCTCAACATACTTATTACAACAACTTATGTTCATTGTTGGATTTTGAATTATTCTTCATGAGCTTATAATTTGTCAATTTATAAACGACTTAAGATTCCATTGTTAATGACTTATGACAATTTAAGTTTCTTAAACATCATTTCTTATATGTTCTTAACATATAACTTAACTTAGGTATACATAATACATATGATCATATAAATTCTTTTACATTCATATCATTTCTCTTAATAAACTTCTTACAAGTTCATGTTATTTTTCACATAAGTTTATAACTTATGATAGCTTAAATGACTTATTACCAACTTAATTGACTTAAGTTCATTACTTACTCATTCATGTTTCTTAATCCAACTTTTCTTATCATCCTATCATGGTAGAGATAGAAGATTATTGAGAAGAAGTCTTACTCTTTGTTGTCTTGGTAAGTAGATTGCTTCTTCTTCTTAGCTTATGGAATGACTTATTTGTGACTTAAACTCTTTAACACTTAAGCACTTTGTGATGTCTAGATTATTTGAACAACCAACAAATGGCTAGCAAAGCTCTTCTATTTATAGACTTTCCAAGGTTAGGGTATTTTAGTCTTTAAAACATCCCACCTCCTTAAGCCACCTCCTTACTATTCATTACTTGCTAATCACTCTCTTATCCTATACTTGGCCATTACTCATAAGTCTTGGTCAATACTCCTACTTGATCATCACACTTACTTGATCACCACATATTAACCATATTAATATGGTTTTGCCCCATGGGTCATACAATCCATGGATTTTAACTTGGGCTTGGATTAATAAATCCTTGGGCTTTGCATTAATAAACACTAGCTTGTTCATTAATCAATTAGTTGGGCCTTAACCTTAATTGACTTGGACTTTGTACAAAATCCTAGCCAATCTTTACAAGTCCATTAATATTTCATAATACATACACATATAGTTTATGTATTATTCTTGTATTCTAATTCGTATAGAATTTATATACGATATTTCATCCTTCATACAAACTCGTATAATACTTTGTATTATACTCGTTTTCATTACTTCGTACGATACCTAAGTATCATACCATTATTACTTATTCCTTACTATTTCGACTTCCTTAACATTTAGAAATTAAGTCCACAAGCGAAATATCGCATTTTACATAACTAGACTTTTATTACATAATCCATCTTACCTTGTTATTCCATCATTACGTATTTCTCGGAAATTCAAAATTCTATCCCGAGCAAATACCATGAATAGTGTTTTCAAAAAATTTCTCTAAATTTTTTTATTTTCGTCTTGGAATTTCAAACAATGTAATTCTTCCGCGTAGCTCAAATACTACGACATTCTAACATCAATAGGTTATATAATGACAACCATCTTGATAACACATGGAATATGATTTTATTATTATTTAATTTAATAAAATCATTTTACAATAAGATCCGAATTTCTCGGTCGTTACATTCTTCCCCCCTTATAAAGATTTTGTCCCCAGAATCTCGTCTTACCTTAATCAAATAGATGAGGAAATTTTTTTCTTCATCTTTTCTTCTAGTTCCCACGTTGCTTCTTCAGCGTCGTAGTTCTTCCATAATACCTTAACTGATGGTATTATCTTGCTCTGCAAAACTTGTTCCTTTCTATCAATGATCTGCACCGGCGACTCTTCATATGATAAGTCTTTCTCAATATGAATCAGCTCATACTCGATTACATGCTTATAGTCCGGCTTATATGGACGTAATACAGATACGTGAAACACGCTATGTATCCGTTCCAGTTCTGGAGGTAATGCTATCATATAAGCTACCTCTCCCACCCGTTTTAATACTTCAAAAGGTCCTATAAACCTTGGACTTAACTTTCCTTTCTTTCAAAAGCGTAACTTTCCTTTCTAGGGAGATACCTTTAGAAACACATATGAACCCACCTCAAACTCTCGACTTAGTCTTTTTGAGTCCGCAAACTTCTTTTGTATGTCTTGAGCTGTGACGAGACGCATCCGAATTAACTTCACCACCTCCGCTGTTTATTGCACCAATCCTGGTCCTAGCATTTGGCGTTCTCCCACCTCATCCCAACATAAAGGTGGTCTGCACTTCCTTCCATACAGAGCTTCATACGGTGGCATACCTACGCTTGCATGATAACTGTTGTTATACGCAAACTCTACTAGTGGTAGGTGATCATCCCAACTACCCTTGAAATCCATGACGCAAGACCTTAACATGTCTTCAAGCGTCTAAATTGTCCTTTCGCTCTGCCCATCAGTCTGAGGATGATAAGCCGTGCTTAGCTTCAGCTGTGTTCCCAACTGCTCTTGCAAACTCCTCCAAAAGTTCGATGTGAATCGTGGATCACGATCTGACACAATCGATACCAGTACTCCATGTATGGAAATGATTTCCTTAACATAAAGTTTAGCTAACTGGTCTAAGTTATACTTGACCCTTATTGGCAAAAAGTGAGCCGACTTTGTCAACCGGTCCACTATTACCCAAATCGAATCGTACCCTTCTTGCGTTGTCAGAAGTCCCACCACGAAGTCCATTGTGATATGCTCGCACTTACATTCTGGAATCTCCAATGACTATAATAAGCCACTGGGTCGTTGATGTTCGGCCTTAACTTTTTGACAAGTCAAGCACCTACTCAAATACTCCGCTATTTCTCTCTTCATGTTCGGCCACCAAAAACTCTGTCGAAGGTCTTGATACATCTTAGTGCTACCAGGATGTATCGAGTACCTCGAACTATGAGCTTCTTGTAACACTTGCTCCTTTAATTCCGTCTCATTCGGAACCCAAATTCTTCCCTCAAATCTTAATAATCCCTCATTATCAAGACTATACTTAATATCTTCCTTCTCGGATAACCGCTTCTTCATTTGGTTACACTCGTCGGTCTTGAGTTGTACCTCCTTGACTCTATCTACGATGGTAGACTACATCTTCATCGCAAACAGTCTATAATCCGCCTCAATTGGCAACTTTACCTCTAATTCCATCCTAGCCATCTCTGTTATTAACTCATTTTGAGCCGTTAACAATGACAACTTTTCCCGACCCTTCCTACTTAAGGCGTCGGCAACTACATTGGCCTTTCCAAGGTGATACAGGATTTCACAATCATAATCCTTTATCAACTCTAGCCATCTCCTCTGTCTCATATTCAACTCCTTCTAAGTGAAGATATACTTTAGACTTTTATGGTCCGTATATATCTAACATTTTTCCCCATAAAGATAATGCCTCCATATCTTCAGGGCAAACACTACCGCGGCCAGTTCCAGATCATGAGTAGGATAAACTTTCTCCTAATCCTTCAACTGCCGAGATGCATACGCAATGACTTTGCCATGCTGCATAAGCACACAACCAAGTCCCCTATGCGAAGCATCGCTATATACTACAAAATTTACCGTGTCATCTGGCAATGACAAAACAAGAGCTTCACTTAATCTTTTCTTCAGTTCTTGAAAACTGTCTTTACATTTATCCGTCCATACGTATTTCCCCGTCTTCCTTGTTAAATTAGTTAACGGGGTAGCTATCTTCGAAAAATCTTGGATAAATCTTCGATAGTACCCTGCTAACCCTAGGAAACTCCTCACCTCAGTCGGCATTTTCAGCTGTTCCCAATTCATCACTGCTTCTACCTTCACTGGATCCACTGAAATCCCCTCTTGGTCAATGACATGACCTAAAAACTGCACCTTTTCCAGCCAAAATTCACATTTGGTGAATTTCGCATATAACTTCTCTTTCCTTAGTGTCTCCAACACTAATCTTAAGTGTTCAGCATGATCTTCTGACGTCTTAGAATTGACTAGAATATCATCGATAAACACAACGACAAACTTGTCCAAATATAGTTTGAACACTCTGTTCATCATATCCATAAATGCAGCAGTTGCATTCGTTAACCCAAATGACATCACCAGAAACTCGTAATGACCATAACTAGTTCTGAATGCAGTCGTTGGTACATCTCCCTTCCTCACCTTCAGCTGATGATACCCCGTCCGCAAATCTATTTTAGAAAAATACTTTGCCCCTTTCAACTGATCAAAGAGATCATCGATCCTGGGCAATGGGTATTTATTCTTTATCATTAACTTGTTCAACTCCCGATAGTCGATACAAAGCCTTGACAATCTGTCTTTCTTCTTGACAAACAACACTGGTGCTCCCCACAGCGAAACACTCGGTTGAACGTACTTTTTGTCCAATAGTTCCTGTAACTGAACCATTAGTTCTTTTATTTCCACAGGCACCATACGGTACGGTGCCCTTGAAACCGGTGCCGCTCTTGGCACAGTGTCTAACATAAATTTGATCTCCCTATCCGGCGGTAAACCCGGTAACTCACTTGGAAATACATCCATGAACTTGTTTACTATAGGTATTTGTTCCATAGTTGCTCCCACTCTTTGGGTATCAACAACATGGCATAGGTAACCTACACAACCCTTCCTTAAAAAATTTTCTAGTTTCTGTCATCGTAAGGCAACACGGACGTCCCGACAATTTACTACCGTAAAATACTACAGGAGGTTGCTTCAACGTCCTGATATTCACACATTTCTTTTGGCAATCTATAATTGCTCCATGGTTAATTAACCAATCCATTCCGAAAATTACGTCGAATTCTCCTAACTTTATCGGTATTAAATCTACCGATAACTTACAACCACGTACATTTAAGCAACAACTCCTATGAATATCTTCAACAGAAATTATCTCTTCGTTTGCTACCTTAATGTTCAAAGGTATAGGCAATTTTTTGGGAAATAATTCTAGTCGTCTAGCAAAATCACACGCTATAAACGAACAAGTAGCACCCGAATCAAATAGCACGTATGCATTTATATTGTTAATCGGAATAATACCTGCAACTACCTCCCCTGATGCCACCGCATCTTGGACCGTCATATTAAAAGTGCGGGCCATTGATTTTCCCAGCTGAGCTGGACCACTAATAGCTAACTTCCCGCTATTAGTTCCCTTATTTCCTTTTATCCCCTTCTTCGGGCAATTCTTTGCTATATGATCAGTTGATCCACATACAAAGCATCCGTGATTTTTCTTCGGATTGGGACAGTTAGGCGAAATATGCCCTTCCTGTCCACAATTATAACATACTGCCTTCCCTTTGAGACAGACTTATAAATGAGTCTTTCCGCAGGCTTTACAGGCCTCCATCCTCCTCTTAGAATCCCCTTGTTTTACTCCGGTATTCCCCGAATTAAATCCCTTCCTATTTTGACCGTCGCCACTTCCACTGGCTCCCTCGGTCTTGGTTCCTCCATCAACTTTGCCCTTGCTCTTCTTATCCTTGTGGTACAGGCTGAGAGCCCCATTCCCACCTTCAACAATTATTGCCTTTCTAGTATGGTTCCAAAGGAAGTACTTTGGAACACAGAGATTTGGCTATAGAGCCAGGGTTTCAAGCCCTGCTCGAACCTTCTACCCTTTTTCACTTCAATGTCGACTTGATGTGGAGCAAATCGTGCCAGTTCATTAAACTTGACAGTATACTGGGGAACTGTCATATCCTATTATTTTAATTCAAGAAACCTCATTTCCATCCTCCCTTGCATACTCGTGGAAAAATAGTTCTCGAAGAAAATTTCCTTGAACCTCTCCCACGTTAGGTTTCCTATATCGGCCCTAGCCTGGTTTGCCTCCCACCAGAAGTTGGCCTCTCCTTTCATCAAATAGGTTGCAAAGGCAACCTTCTGACCCTCCTCAACATTTGCTATTACAAATGCTTTCTCAATTTCTTTTACCCATGTTGGGCTTCTATAGGGTCCGTAGTTCCTTTGAACTCTGGCGGACCTACACTTTTGAAATCCTTAAAAGTTGTAGCTCGTACTACTCCCAGGAATTACATGTACATTAGCCCCTGTTCTATTAAAGGCAGCGATTAAAAGATTAACAAACTCCTGCATTGGATTAACTGGACTACCTTCCGGTTGGTTAACATTAGTGTCTTGATTTCGTTGTCTCCTTCTTGGCGGCATTTTGCTGTTAAGAAAACAACACATCATTATTACTTTATTCTTGTTGGTTTGTTATTACTTGTAATAAAACAATAACTCATACTCATTACTCAATATTTTCCATGAAAAGACTTATATTGATTCATAACTTGTAGTATAACACTACATTGTTTACATTACTCAGTCTTAGCTGATTACATTACTATCCTGCAATTACTTCCAAATATTGGGATTTACAAAAGACTACCCTTTGTTTATATAAAAGAGGGTTTTACGTCACTACTAGATATATAATATTTACATATCTAAGCTACTCTAGCTATTGCTAAATTACATCTGCCGTAAGGCATTCTCAAAATCTGCTCGGGCCAAACCGGCAATAACATCTCTACTGATAGTATGACGGGTCTGTCCTGCTTCTACCTGATATCCAGCTACATGCTGCTGGAAATCCATATGAGAACTCCTATGTATATAGGACATCCTCTCCAACTTTCGCTTTTTAGTCTTTAGCTCCTACTTGAGCTCAAAGACATCACCTCTAAAATCCTGGACCTTGTCCATAGCTAGGACTCTATCATCATGCTCCTCTTCCCACATTCCCTCTATGCTAGCCTTGTCCTCACGGACAGCTTGGAGTTCCTCTTTCAACTCCTTAACCTCCTTGCAGTAATGGACATTCCTATCCAATACTGACATAAACATTGTCTTCATGAATTCCCCCGCAGTCAACTCCTGTGTAGGTGGAACCGGGTCCTCTGTAGGTGGAACCTGATCAAAGGACATTACGTCCACCTCCTCCTCTAGCATGCCATCAAATATAGACATATAGTCTAAATCATCCGAGTCTCTAGACTCGACTGTCACCACCTCGGGTTCTACTGCTACGAGATTTGGTAGTATCTCTACCCGATTAACCGAATCCTCGCTCACTACATGTATATCTCTATACATATCATTTTCTCCTGACATCTACAATAAAACAATATAGTTTTATTAATACACGTCAGTAAAATAATAGAAATACACAACATAATATAATGCATTTTCATAGGGTTACTTTCCATCTTTTACTTCTTTATTTTTTCTTAAGGTTATGACTTAAGGTTCTATTTCCCCCCTTAAGTGTTATAACATATTGCTTTGATACCAACTTGTAGCGCCCCCAAATTCGGGTATCTTCCAACCCGACAGATGGTGCTATACCGTACAACATTCATACATTCATTCAATTGAAAAGTCTTAAAGAACGAACATAACTTCTATATATTCAAAGTAATATTTATATTTCCCAGGTTCTATACCCGTTTCAAAGGTTCTTTGTCATAATATCTGTTACATTACAACAATAGACCTATACTATTACAAGACAGCTTAGTAATATGCCTTAGCTTTTCCTTTATCCTTATTCGATCCTTCGGGACATTCAGTCTTAGCTGCATTCATATGGTTCAAGCAAGAGTGAGCATAAGTAGCTCAACAAGTATAACAATTTAATAACAACATGCTTGATACATAAGAATCGTATATCTTCAATAACTGAACAATAGTTATGAAGTACTATTGATAATTCAAAATAGCACTTCATCTTTTCTTTCAAAATATTTTACAATTATAACAATATTTAGTAAACCATTTACTCCGGTCAAAGACCTCGAGCATTCATTCTTTATTGAAAAGGACAACTCGGAAACGAGTCCGCAAGCCCGATATTACTTACGAGCACTTCTAGGTGATCAGCCTATTGTACTCTTTGTTGATAAACACTACATCCATTAAACGTATGTACCTCCTTGACTCTGTCTACGATGGTAGACTGCATCTTCGTCGCAAACAGTCTCTGATCCGCCTCAATTGGCAACTTTACCTCTAATTCCATCCTAGCCATCTCTGTTATTAACTCATTTTGAGCCGTTAACAAAGACAACTTTTCCCGACCCTTCCTACTTAAGGCGTCGGCAACTACATTGGCCTTTCCAAGGTGATACAGGATTTCATAATCATAATCCTTTATCAACTCTAGCCATCTCCTCTGTCTCATATTCGACTCCTTCTGAGTGAAGATATACTTTAGACTTTTATGGTCCATATATATCTAACATTTTCCCCCATAAAGATAATGCCTCCATATCTTCAGGGCAAACACTACCGCGGCCAGTTCCAGATCATGAGTACGATAAACTTTCTCATAATCCTTCAATTGCCGAGATGCATATGCAATGACTTTGCCATGCTGCATAAGCACACAACCAAGTCCCCTATGCGAAGCATCGCTATATACTACAAAATTTACCGTGTCATCTGGAAATGACAAAACAGGAGCTTCACTTAATCTTTTCTTCAGTTCTTGAAAACTGTCTTCACATTTATCCGTCCATACGTATTTCACCGTCTTCCTTGTTAAATTAGTCAACGGGTTAGCTATTTTCGAAAAATCTTGGATAAAACTTTGATAGTACCCTGCTAACCCTAGGAAACTCCTCACCTCAGTCGGCATTTTCAGCTGTTCCCAATTCATCACTGCTTCTACCTTAGCTGGATCCACTGAAATCCCCTCTTGGTCAATGACATGACCTAAAAACTGCACCTTTTCCAGCCAAAATTCACATTTGGTTAATTTCGCATATAACTTCTCTTTCCTTAGTGTCTCCAACACTAATCTTAAGTGTTCAGCATGATCTTCTAGCGTCTTAGAATTGACTAGAATATCATCGATAAACACAACGACGAACTTGTCCAAATATAGTTTGAACACTCTGTTCATCATATCCATAAATGCAGCAGGTGAATTCGTCAACCCAAATTACATCACCAGAAACTCGTAATGAACATAACGAGTCCTGAATGCAGTCTTTAGTATATCTCCCTTCCTCACCATCAACTGATGATACCCCGTCCGCAAATTTATTTTAGAAAAATACTTTGCCCCTTTCAACTGATCAAAGAGATCATCGATCTTGGGTAATGGGTATTTATTCTTTATCGTTAACTTGTTCAACTCCCGATAGTCGATATAAAGCCTTAACAATCTGTCTTTCTTCTTGACAAACAACACTAGTGCTCCCCACGGTGAAACACTCGGTTGAACATACTTTTTGTCCAATAGTTCCTGTAACTGAACCATTAGTTCTTTTATTTCCACAGGCGCCATACGGTACAGTGCCCTTGAGACCGGTGCCGCTCCTGGCACAGTGTCTATCATAAATTTGATCTCCCTATCCGGCGGTAAACCCGGTAACTCACTTGGAAATACATCCATGAACTCGTTTACTATAGGCATTTGTTCCATGGTTGCTCCCACTCTCTAGGTATCAACAACATGGCATAGGTAAACTACACAACCCTTCCTTAAAAAGTTTTCTAGTTTGTGTCATCGTAAGGCAACACGGACGTCCCGACAATTTACTACCGTAAAATACTACAGGAGGTTACTTCAACGTCCAAATGCTCACACATTTCTTTTGGCAATCTATAATTGCTCTATGGTTAATTAACCAATCCATTCCGAGAATTACGTCGAATTCTCCTAACTTTATCGGTATTAAATCTACCGATAACTTACAACCACGTACATTTACGCAACAACTCCTATGAATATCTTCAACAGGAATTATCTCTTCGTTTGCTACCTTAATGTTCAAAGGTATAGGCAATTTTTCGGGAAATAATTCTAGTCGTCTAGCAAAATCACAAGCAATAAACGAACAAGTAGCACCCGAATCAAATAGCACGTATGCATTTATATTGTTAATTGGAATAATACCTGCAACTACCTCCCCTGATACCACCGCATCTTAGACCGTCATATTAAAAGTGCGGGCCATTGATTTCCCCGGCTGAGCTGGGCCACTAATAGCTAACTTCCCGCTATTAGTTCCCTTATTTCCTTTTATCCCCTTCTTCGGGCAATACTTTGCTATATGATCAGTTGATCCACATACAAAGCATCCATGATTTTTCTTCGGATTAGGACAGTTAGGCGAAATATGCCCTTCCTGTCCACAATTATAACATACTGCCTTCCCTTTGAGACAGACTCATAAATGAGTCTTCCCGCAGGCTTTACAGGCCTCCATCCTCCTCTTAGAATCCCCTTGTTTTACTCCGGTATTCCCCTAATTAAAGCCCTTCCTATTTTGACCGTCGCCACTTCCACTGGCTCCCTCAGTCTTGGTTCCTCCATCAATTTTGCCCTTGCTCTTCTTATCCTTGTGGTACTGGCTGAGAGCCCTATTCCCACCTTCAGCAATTATTGCTTTTCTAGTATGGTTCCAAAGGAAGTACTTTGGAACACAGAGATTTGGCTATAGAGCCAGGGTTTCAAGCCCTGCTCGAACCTTCTAGCCTTTTTCACTTCAGTGTCCACTTGATGTGGAGCAAATCGTGCCAGTTCATTAAACTTGGCAGTATACTGGGGAACTGTCATATCCTATTGTTTCAATTCAAGAAACCTCATTTCCATCCTCCCTTGCATACTCGTGGAAAAATAGTTCTCCAAGAAAATCTCCTTGTACCTCTCCCACGTTAGGTTTCCTATATCGGCCCTAGCCTGGTTTGCCTCCCACCAGAAGTTGGCCTCTCCTTTCATCAAATAGGTTGCAAAGGCAACCTTCTGACCCTACTCAACATTTGCTATTACAAATGCTTTCTCAATTTCTTTTACCCATGTTTGGGCTTCTATAGGGTCCGTAGTTCCCTTGAACTACGACGGACCTACACTTTTGAAATCCTTAAAAGTAGTAGCTCATACTACTCCAGGAATTACAGGCACATTAGCCCCTATTCAATTAAAGGCATCCATTAAAAGATTAACAAACTCCTGCATTGGATTATCTGGACCATCCTCCGGTTGGTTAACATCAGTGTCTTGATTTCGTTGTCTCCTTCTTGGCGGCATTTTGCTGTTAAGAAAACAACACATCATTGTTACTTTATTCTTGTTGGTTTGTTATTATTTGTAATAAAATAATAACTCATACTCATTACTCAATATTTTCCATGAAAAGACTTATATTGATTCATAACTTGTAGTATAAAACTACATTGTTTACATTACTCAGCCTTAGCTGATTACATTACTATCCCACAATTACTTCCAAAAATAGGGATTTACAAAAGACTACCGTTTGTTTATACAAAATAGGGTTTTACGTCACTACTAGATATATAATATTTACATATCTAAGCTACTTTAGCTATTGCTAGATTACATCTGCCATAAGGCATTCTCAAAATCTGCTCGGGCCAAACCGGCAATAATATCTCTACTGATGGTATGACGGGTCTGTCCTGCTTCTACCTGATATCCAGCTACCTGCTGCTGGAAATCCATATGAGAACTCCTATGTATATAGGACATCCTCTCCAACTTCCGCTTTTTAGTCTTTAGCTCCTAGTTGAGCTTAAAGACTTCACCTCTCAAATCTCGGACCTTGTCCATAGCTAGGACTCTATCATCATTCTCCTCTTCCCACATTCCCTCTATGCTAGCCTTGTCCTCACGGACAGCTTGGAGTTCCTCTTTCGACTCCTTAACCTCCTTCCAGTAATTGACATTCCTATCCAATACTGACATAAACATTGTCTTCATGAATTCCCCTGTAGTCAACTCCTCTGTAGGTGGAACCTGATCAAAGGACATTACGTCCACCTCCTCCTGTAGCATGCCATCAAATATAGACATATAGTCTAAATCATCCGAGTCTCTAGACTCGACTGTCACCACCTCGGGTTCTACTGTTACGAGATTTGGTAGTATCTCTACCCGATTAACTGAATCCTCGCTCACTACATGTATATCTCTATACATATCATTTTCTCCTGACATCTACAATAAAACAATATAGTTTGATTAATACACGTTAGTAAAATAATAGAAATACACAACATAATATAATGCATTTTCATAGGGTTACTTTCCATCTTTTACTTCTTTATTCTTTCTTAAGGTTATGACTTAAGGTTCTATTTCCCCCCTTAAGTGTTATAACATATTGCTTTGATACCAACTTGTAGCGCCCCCAAATTCGGGTATCTTCCAACCCGACAGATGGTGCTATACTGTACAACATTCATACATTCATTCAATTGAAAAGTCTTAAAGAACGAACATAACTTCTATTTATTCAAAGTAATATTTATATTTCCCAGGTTCTATACCCGTTTCAAAGGTTCTTTGTCATAATATCTGTTACATTACAACAATAGACCTATACTATTACAAGACAGCTTAGTAATCTGCCTTAGCTTTTCCTTTTCCTTATTCGATCCTTTGGAACGTTCAGTCTTAGCTGCATTCATATGGTTCAAGCAAGAGTGAGCATAACTAGCTCAGCAAGTATAACAATTTAATAACAACATGCTTGATACATAAGAATCGTATATCTTCAATAACTGAACAATGGTTATGAAGTACTTTTGATAATTCAAAATAGCACTTCATCTTTTCTTTCAAAATGTTTTACAACTATAACAATATTTCGTAAACCATTTACTCCGGTCAAAGACCTCGGGCATTCATTCTTTATTTAAAAGGACAACTCGGAAATGAGTCTGTAAGCCCGATATTACTTACGAGCACTTCTAGGTGATCAGCTTATTGTACTCTATGTTGATAAACACTACATCCATTAAACATATGTACGTTTAATCATTTGGCAACCTCACGTGCCTGTCGTTTTACCGACAAAACATTTATTTAACATTTTAGCCTTCTTTTGAAAACCATATCAAGTAATTGACAAAAGATAGCCACATTTGATAATACAAGAGTAGATTATCAAGTCTAGCCAAAGGGATTGGCTTTAACTTCAACATACCTTAATTCATGCAAAAAAATACATGAACCTCAAAAACTTGTTCAGATTGAACTGAGACAAGAGTTAGAATACTTGCCTTTAGCGTCTGCTACGGTATATTAACTTTATGTTCAAGTCGTTCAAGTCTCTACAATACATGATCGCATAATGCCTTACATTAGGTCACATATAATCAAGTATGTATATGACTATATCATACCCTTCATTTCAATCTAATGGTATATTAGATTCAGTTACTATTCGTTCCGGTTTATCATTACCCTTGCATTTATATTCGACTAGGTTATCTAAACCCTTACATTACATTCCTTAAGGTTTAAAAAAGTTTAAACAATGTTACATTACCTTCCTTAAGTTATGTTTACTTTTAATCAATTAGCTTTCTTTTCTTTATACTTAGAAACCCTCATTACAATCCTTGTTCTGAGACTGGCGCTGCGGCGCGAGTCCTTACTTAATGGGTCGCGCTGCGGCGCCACTCTTCATAGGATTTTAATACTGTTCATGGCGCTGCGGTGCCACTTATTGAACTAAGGTTCGCGCTGCGGTGAACTCTTGCAGTAGGCTCGGTTTCTGTTCCGCGCTACGGCGTGGGTATTTTTGCCTTGGGTTGGCGCCGCGGCGCCAACTCTGTGCACCAGAAAAAAATTTTCAGTTTTAAAATTTTGTGAACTTTCCGGACTCATAACTTCTTAGTTATAAGTCCGAATTAGCTCATTCAAAAGCCTATGGTTCACAAATTACGTAATCTACATGATCATTCAAGAATTTTATCTATTTGACTTCGTTTGCTAAAAATTCACCTATTGGTTCATTTTTAACGAAAACAATAAACGTTCGTGAACGTTCAACGCTCGTTTCTTCGTTCTAAGTTGGAATCCGGTCATTTTTGAGTCCGAAACTCTTAAATGCCAAATAAGACTTGTCTCCATTGGAAAACAAAGGTTTCGTGATCCAACACAAAATTTGACTTCCATTCCGAGAATTTTACGAATTTGACGATTATCGTCTAATCGTGCAATTTCCAACAAATCTTCCTTCTTATGATTTGTTCAACATTACAAATGAAGTCCATTCTTCATGTGAACATCTCAATATACTTATTACAACAACTTATGTTCATTGTTGGATTTTGAATTATTCTTCATGAGCTTATAACTTGTCAATTTATAAACTACTTAAGATTTCATTGTTAATGAGTTATGACAATTTAAAATTCTTAAACATCATTTCTTATATGTTCTTAACATATAACTTAACTTAGGTATACATGATACATATGATCATATAAATTCTTTTACATTCATATCATTTCTCTTAATAAACTTCTTACAAGTTCATATTCTTTTTCACATAAGTTTATAACTTATACAAGCTTAAATGACTTATTACCAACTTAATTGACTTAAGTTCATTACTTACTCATTCATGTTTCTTAATCCAACTTTTCTAATCATCCTGTCATGGTAGAGATAGAAGATAATTGAGAAGAAGTCTTACTCTTTGTTATATTGGTAAGTAGCTTTCTTCTTCTTCTTGGCTTATGGAATGACTTATTTGTGATTTAAACTCTCTAACACTTAAGCACTTTGTGATGTCTAGATTATTTGAACAACCAACAAATGGCTAGCAAAGCTCTTCTATTTATAGACTTTCCAAGGTTAGGGTATTTTAGTCTTTAAAACATCCCACCTCCTTAAGCCACCTCCTTATTATTCATTACTTGCTAATCACTCTCTTATCCCATACTTGGTCATTACTCATAATTCTTGGTCAATACTCCTACTTGATCATCACACTTACTTGATCACCACATATTAACCATATTAATATGGTTTTGCCCCATGGGTCATACAATCCATGGATTTTAACTTGGGCTTCGATTAATAAATCCTTGGGTTTTGCATTAATAAACACTAGCTTGTTCATTAATCAATTAGTTGGGCCTTAACCTTAATTGACTTGGACTCTGTACAAAATCCTAGCCAATCTTTACAAGTCCATTAATATTTCATAATACATACACATATAGTTTATGCATTATTCTTGTATTCTAATTCATATAGAATTTATATACGGTATTTCATCCTTCATACAAACTCGTATAATACGTATTATACTCCTTTTCATTACTTCGTACGATACCTAAGTATCATACCATTATTACTTATTCCTTACTATTTCGACTTCCTTAACATTTAGAAATTAAGTCCACAAGCGAAATATCGCATTTTTCATAACTAGACTTTTATTACATAATCCATCTTACCTTGTTATTCCATTATTACGTATTTCTCAAAAATTCAAAATTCTATTCCGAGCAAATATCGATGAATAGTATTTTTCGGAAAATTTCTCGAAAAATTTTTATTTTCGTCTTGGAAATTCAAACATTGTAATTCATCCACGTAGATCAAATACTACGACATTCTAACATCAATAGGTTATACAATGACAACCATCTTGATAACACATGGAATATGATTATATTATTATTTAATTTAATAAAATTATTTTACAATATGATCCGAATTTCTCGATCGTTACAGAATCCATCACAAATGTTGGCAACCCAGTAGTCAAGTACTCCTCGATTGGAATATCAGCCTCCTCCATAGGTTCCTCGTCCTCAGAATCAATCCCTACACTGTGGATACTACCGCAGCCGATGCAGTCTGTGTCTCCATCCATGCAGAATACTTTGCAGAACAACCCGGATGACTGATGGAAAATTCAGCTAGCTCACGCTAATCGCAACAGGCATACAACCTAGATCTATCCTGTGCTGATAAGTGGCATGAAGCGAAGCGCTGACTCGATGCCCCCTCAAAAGGAAGGAAGTCCTGAAACTGGTCAAACTGACACATCATGGCCAGTGGGTGGTAAGTAATCATAACCCTTAAGCCAGCTAGAGGGAGATAATCCATTCTCGGAGCATGAGTAATGAAGGTGTAGGGTGAGCTAAGCCCTGTACACGACAATATAGCAAACAAATCTCTAATCCCTGCCAGAAAAGCTGACCAAGATGCAGCATCTATACACTCCGCATGCTGAAAGAAGTATGACATGGCTACATCATGGGTGAAACAATATCCATGCCGTCTAAAGGTGGTAATCGGTCTCCAGTGTGACATAAACCACACGTACAACATGACTGAGCTACCTGTAAACACTCTTGTCGGATAAGTACAGCAGTATGTGGCTGACCTCAAACTCTCTACTATAATCATCGTTATAATGGTGTGACCCTCCCTTATGTCCAACTCATCCATGTACCGTGGCATGTAGACATATGACAGTACGCACAATAGTAGTACATCCACTATGGCCGAATGCCAATGATCCTCCGGTATGGTGAAATCCCCGAAATATCGTGTATTATCCTCAGAGCAAAATCTGTAAAATAGAAAATGCTGGGATATAACGTGGCCAGATGTGAGCTCATCCTGTACCACCCTACGCCTCAATCCAATGAGGGTCATGAACTGCCTACTCATATCTCTAATCGCCATATGCACGTAAGGTCTGTCCAATGGTAGCATCGTCAAACGTGCATACTCCTCCAAAGTAGGAGTCAACTCCTGGGTCCCAAATCGAAAAACCCGCCTCTCTGATACCCAGTGCTTCAGCATGTCCTCTATGAATCTTGCAGGAACCTGAAACATCAACAGGGTCATAGCATGCTGCACCTTCCCTAATGGGGGTTATAACGTAATTCGACCATGATATACGTGTTAATGAAGGTAAAGAAACCTTGACATAATCCCCGTCGGGGGTCAAAACGCCGATTTCATTTATTGATAAAGTATCCCCGGCGGGGGTTACAATGCAATTCAACCATTGATGTACGTGTCAATGAAGGTCAAGCAGCCTTAACGTCATTTCAACCGGTGGCAAGTAAACCCATCGAAATATCGGAAGCCATTCGATAATCTCATCCATCAATGCACTTATCCACAACCTTCCCCGGCGGGGGTCACAACATAATTCAACCATTGATACACACATCAATGAAAGTCAAGCAGCCTTGTCAGCTGGCCCAACAAGGATCTATCCGGTGTTACACACATCAGCCAAGGTCAGGCAGCCCTGACAATGCATATTGTTGGCAGTAACTCCAACAAGTCCGTGGTATATGCTGGTGACATAAACCAGAGAAGACCATCCTCATTGGAGAAGATCAATGATGGAATATGTTATACACATCCTCAAATAGACAAAGCTTTATCCCTACAGATCTCTTGTACATGAGAGGCATATCTTCAGAGTAAAGTCTGTATCAAGGATTCAGGACTTTGGTGATAACCCCAACGTCAACATCCTGGAAGACTTGGACCGCATGTCCAAGACATTACTGATTGTCATCCCATCACGATTAACAGGGAACCGACAATCATTCCATCATGTTGGAAAATAATCCAACAACATGCATCATGCATTTGCATCATGTTGCTGCACATAGCATCATTTTTATCTTGTTTACATTTCAAGTGTCTAGGATTCTTTATCATATCCATGCCTTGCATTGCATGAATATAATAAAGAGGGGGATCTGTAGACACTCAAAATTTTCTACACACCTGTTACTAACATTACAGGAGGGCAGATTTGTCTTTCGGAGATAACCCTGGAAGACATCTCGCATCCATTCTGGATACCACTGAAAGTTTAGTCTCAACCCCAAACACACACCGGGAGTATCAATTCCATCCTCAGAGATAACCCCGAGTTTTGTCCTTGGAGATAACCCCAAGGAATGCCATTGCAGTTCTGGCGATAACCCCGGAAATGCTTGTTTCAAATACATGCAATCAGCTTCAATCTCAGACCTCCTACCGAGGCACTCATTCTAAGAACCCAGAACTAAAACCGGGAAGACATGCACACTCAAAGATGACCTTACAGAATTAAAACATTTGCAGTAGTCCAATCTCAGAGATACGCATGAGTAACGTTTTCTATCAGCCCAAATCGGAGATAACCCCGATGAAGAGCAAAATCATCATCTTACCACCTCAACCTCCAACGCGCCATCTCAACACTTCATATATACATTTCTACATAACAAAGTCCTACAAGAGCCAAGGAGTTCTAATCCCGAGTGACTATTACGCGTGGCAGCACGCTGGATAGAATTTGAAGCTTGAAGACCATGGACATGGTCCCTTCTTCCTGACTTCGTATAACCTCTAATCCCATGTCATAGCACAACTCTCGACAAAAGCAGTCTGATGAAGGTCCTGTACACCTCGTTCGGATGCTCATATTGAAGTTCTACAAGTTCGAGTGGACATCACAGTGCATGTCCATCGAGACGGAAGGACCCACAAAGCTCGGGGCACCCCGGGAAGCTACAGGTACATCTGCAGTTGCCACAGGTACGCTTGCATCCACCAGCTCTATAAATATAGAGCTTGGGGTGGCCATATCTAAGAAAAAGAGAGGTGAGGAAGCCCTGTCAAATTTGCTCTATTCACACCCCATATTGAGTGTTTTCTCATTTTAAATACCTGTTAGCTCATATATAGCTATATTTTACCGGCTGGAGCTGAGTGTTTATCCATCTAGAGTCATAAGAGCCTGCCTTGGTAGCCCATTGTAAGCCTTCACACACTCTATAAAGCCTTTCTCTTCATATTTTCACACACTATTCTTTACATTGAGAGTCATGTTGTGTGTGTATGCCCGGACTTCGGTTCATGGTTTTCATTTCTGTCTGTATATATATACTTATATATGTATATATTTATATATGGTTTTAACATTATCGAGTTATGCCTCGATTGAGCCTAGACTTATGTCTGGAGCGTTTACTTGCTTTTGTATATATATATATATATATATATATATATATATATATATATATATATATATATATATATATATATATATATATATATGAACTATTGTCGGACTCTGTCCGTTGAGCCTGGATTTTATATTTGGTGCGTTTACTACTTATATATATATATATACAGCGACAAATCGCTGAAATGATAAACTAAGCCGGGATTGAGAAACATCCTGTGCGTTTTTTGCTTTTATACACACACACACACACGTATATATATATATATATATATATATATATATATATATATATATATATATATATATATATATATATATGCATACATTTATGTCAGGCCTGCAGTTTACTTCGTGGCCTTTTACTGCTTTATTTAAATTTTGTCCCGCATGGAGTTTACTTCATGGCGGTTGATTGTCTTTACTGCTTTATTTATATTTAGTCCCGCCTGGAGTTTACTTCGTGGCGGTTGATCGCATTTACTGCTTTATTTATATTTCTGATCCCCTATGGAGGTGCTTCATGGTGGTTGATTGTGTCTCTATATATATATATATTTACTGCTTTTATATATTTATACTTTTGATCCCCCATGGAGGTGCTTCGTGGTGGTTGATCATGTCTGTATATATATATATATATATATATATATATATATATATATATATATATATATATATATATATATATGTGAAAAGGTCTCAATTACTATTGAGCACAGGGTTTGAAAACCTCTTTTACAAAACATCACTGCTATATCATGTTTACAACTGAATTTTTCATACAAATTCAAACCCTTTGTATATAGGTGCGAACGAGGCCTCGCACTACTTCCAAATAAATTGCACATTGATCCACACACACATACATATTCATATAACAGTTTCTTGAAAAGTGACGGTCACTGTGGTAACACGGATATCGGGGGTTTCCTAACACTTTCCCTCTGCATAATCAAGCCCCCGAACTCAAATTAATCTCGGTTTCATAGACCCGTCTAGCAGTGTCACATCACTAGGCAATGTGCAAACCTTTTTTCGGTTGTGTTGGTACAACCAATTAAAAATACCAACTGGAAACTCTTTCAGTCAAATCGTCGACATGATATATGTCAGCCTTTTTCACTTGTTTTTTCAAAAAAATCTCACATAACATGAAAGAACAAGAAACAAAAAGGGACACATAAAAATCCTGACGTCGACAAAGAGCTTCCAAGAATTCAAGAGGAAACTCATTTTAGCACCTGTTCTGACAATACCATCTTGAAAAAGTAAACGTAGTAGCTGACGCGTTGAGTAAAAGATTATATGCGGGTACGAGTGCGATATTGTCAAACACAAAGACCCATTTCGTAAAACTTATAAATGATGGAGATAGAGTTAAAGACTCTAGCGACCTACGTGATGATGTCAAATATACGAGTAGAACCGACTTTAATCTATAAAGTTAAAGATGCTCAAGCTATAGACCCAGAGCTGATGAATATGAAGAAGAACGTACAAGAATGTGCTATTCCAGAAGTAAGAGTCGATGAAGAGAGGAAATCTCAACCGTTGATTCATTGGTCCATTTGAAATCCTCTACCGAGTAGGAACTGTGCCCTATATACTCACCTTACTACCAAGTATGTCTTATGTTCATAACATTTTTCACATATCCATGCTACGTAAATATGTGAAAGACCCGAACCACATTATTGAATTAGAACCAGACGACAGATTATTTAACATATGAGGATATACTTGTTAAAATCTTGGGTAAAAAGGAACATATTTTATGCTCAAAGGTTATACCTCAAGTCAAAGTTTATGGATGTACACACTCGAAATTTTGTATTCCTGTTACTAATCTTACAGAAGGGCAGAATCGTCTTCTAGAGATAACCCTGGAGGTCAAATTAACTCAATCCCGAAGATAACCCCAGCATACTCAGTCTTTTCCATCTCGAAGACAACCCCGATATACTCAGTTCCAGTCCTGGAGACAACCCTGGGAGATTCAGTTTTAACCTAGGAGACAACCTCAAGGAATGCAGTTGCAGTTCAGGAGATAACCCATGAAAAGCTCATTTCAATCCCCAGAAGTTAGCTTCAACCTCGGTGATAACCCCGAGACACTCAATTCTAACCTCGGAGATAACCCTGGGAGGTCAGACACTCCTTAGAGATAACCCTGAGGACATTTAGTACCTACAGCAGCCCAATCTCAGAGATAACCCTGAGCAACGACTGATAAATCAGCCCAGAACCGGAGATAACCCCGGTGAGGGGCAAAATCATCATTTTGCCACCTTGATCCCATATTTGCGCCGTCTGAACAATATTTCATCTCATATTCTACACAGAAGTGTCCTATAAGAACCATAACTTAAATCCCGAGTGACTACCACACAAGACAACACACCATATAGAATTTGAAGACCTGAAGATCTGGGCATGGACCCATCTTCCTGACTTCATACAACCTCTTATCCCATGTCATTATGTAGCTCTCGACAACAACATTCCGAAAAGGTATTATATGCCTCAATCGGATGCCCAGATTGAAAGTTATGAAGGTTCGAGCGGACAACGTGTTGCATGCAAGCACGTACTTTGAGTCAGTGGGGCCCACAGAGCTCGGGGCACCCCGGGTAGCGGCAGGTACACCTTCGGCTGCCATAGGTACACCTTCGGCTCCCCCCCTCTATAAATAGACGGCTTGGGTGGCCATTTTCAAGGGAGAAAAGGCGAGGAAGCCCTGTCCATTTTGCTTTGTACACATCTTAAACTGAGTGCTTTCTCTTTCCAAAAACTTGTGAGCTTGTGCTTCGCTATATTTTACCGGTGGAAACCGAGTATTCATTTATTTAAAGCTATTTGAAGTCTTCTTGGCAGCCCACTATAAGATATCTCAAATTTCTTAAAGCCTTCCTCCACTTTCATTCACACACAGTTATTCACGTTGAGAGTCGTGTTATGTGCGTATACCCGGACCATTGGTCCATGGCTTTTTATTGCTTATATATATATATATATATATTTACATTTCAGTCTTCCATGGAGTTTACTTCGTGGCAGTTGATCGTCCATATATATATATATATTTACATTCAGTCTTGCATGGAGTTTACTTTGTGGCAGTTGATTGTCCATATATATATATATATATATATATATATATATATATATATATTTATATTTTCGTTCTGCCTGGAGTTTGCTTCGTGGCAGTTGATCACACATATATATATTTACATTTTTCGTCCCGCCTGGAATTTACTTCATGGTGGTTGATCGTTTATATATATTTACAGCTTATATATGTATATATATATATATATATATATATATTTACAACTTTCTTACATACTGCATCATTATGTGAGCCTAGGAATCATGTGATCACAGATTCAGTCTCCTGAATCTAGATTCGGTTTCCGTGATGGACATTTTCAGCCGAAGCCAGCTTGTAAATTATTCACGGTGTTTGAATTTCCTAAGATGGCTCTCATGCCCACAAGGAATTCGACACTGCTTTGTATCTTATTTTTGTCGAAGATGCTTCACATCTCAAAAATAATAAAAGCAACCAAGCTGAACACATAATAAAATGGAAGTATCAAAGGCCTCAATTACTATTGAGCATAAGGGTTTGAAAAACCTCTTTTACAAAACATCATTGCTATATCTTGTTAAAATTAAACTTTTATACAAAAATTCAAACCCTTTGTATATAGGTACAAACGAGGCATAACACTGCTTCCAGATAATTGCACATTGACCCACACACACACATTCAGATAAAAGTTTAAATTGAAAAGTTGAGGTCACCGTGTCACCACAGAAGTTGAAGGGTGCCAAACACATTCCCTTCGCATAATCAAGCCCTTGGACCCTAACGAATCTCGATTTCATAAACCAGTTAAGCAATGTTACATCACTAGATCAATGTGCAAACCTTTTCTTGGTTGAGTTGGTGTAACCATTTAAAAATACCAACTGGTGACTCTAACAGTCCAATCATCGACATATACATGTTGGACCTTTTCAGACTTATTTTTTCAAACAAATCTCACCTAACATGAGAACACCAAAAGACAAGAACAGAAAGGGACAAATAAAAATCCCGACGTTGAGAAGTGGCGACTCTACTGGGGACATCCAGTAAGAGGGCTTAAGCCGCTATTTACAAATTTTTCAAAATGTTTATCTGTTTGTGTGTGGATATTGCATTTACATTTGAATGAATGTGTATTAATGCATTTACTAACTGCACTTAGTGCTTCACACCATATCTTCCTCTAATATTAGTGCTTCGCACATGTCATCATTTCCATACGGTGAGACGTGATGTATATGAATGTATGTTGTGTGGTCCCTCCACCAGGAGGCTATCCTGTCGATGTTTAATTACTAGACTCGTAGGGAGACTAATTCCACTGAGGCTTAGGAAAGGCACCACCCATATTTGCTCCAGTTGAAAGACCGGATTAACTTTCCGTCGAGTAAATTGCGATAATCTGGGAACCTTCATGCCAAAAAGTCGAGAGAGTAGCCTAAGATAGGTCAGCCTTTGATAAACCAAATGCGTAGGGAAGTCTATTCATACCTTCCCATTTCAAATTAATTGTAAATTCAATTACTTGAAATTTCATTTCAATGTTAATCTCAATGTAATGGAAAATATGAAGGAATATGTGTACATGCATTCCCTTTTATATCAAAACATGACATGCTATCTTGTCGTACAGACAGCTGACATCCATTTTATAGGATAATACTCCTAAAAATAGACACATCATATAACATGTAATATTTCCACAATCCCTAAGACTAAACTACATAAGTCTTTTTGTAGGGAAACAATTGGTCCTATTACCCGTTCAAAGTCCAAAAAAAGTAATAAGAAGATCCTGACACCGGTGATATTAGGAAGAAAATCCTATAAATGGAAGAGACCATTCGGTCTATCAAAGGGATTGGAGCCCACGAGAGTGTTTCATATTCAGACCTTTGCATCTTCCCTAGGGTTCATTATCCAGAAAAATTCAAGACTCCCAATTTTGAAAAGTATGATGGATTGGGAGATCCTTACACACATTTGAAAGTATTCATTGGAGAGCTCGAATCTTAAGACGAAGATGAAAAGCTCATAATGTAGCTATTTCAAAAAAGTCTAACTGAAGAAGCCAGAGCCTGGTACACCAAATTAGACAACTCTAAGATTCATAGCTGGGAGGAGCTAGCCCATGCTTTCCTCAGTCAGTACAGTTTCAAAACTCAGATGGCTCCAGACCGATACCAAATTACCAAGGTCAAGAAATAAGCCAATGAGTCTTTCAGAGAGTATGGCCAAACATGGAGGCGTCTGGCTGTTCAAGTTATTCCATCTATGACTGAGTCTGAAATAGTGATGACCTTAATAGACATTCAAGAAGCTCCCTTCTATGAGAGAGTCTTAGCTAGCATAGGTAAACCATTCTCTAAAATTATCAAACATGGAAAAATGGTTGAGATGGGATTAAAGTCAGGAAATATTCAAGACCTTGCAGCTCAAAAAGTTGTAGCTGAGCACATCCAGTCTGCAAGTTATGGAAACAACCCCCGGAGAGTTCATAAGAAGAATAAAGATGACGTTTCCTTGATACTACAAGGACAAAAAGGCAGTCAAAATATGCTTATTCAGAGGAAAAACTACTCCCCTTTCTAAGCACAGTCTTCAAACCCTCCATTGCCAAAAAGTGGAGAAGTCAGACGTACACGAGTGTTCACACCCTTAGGGGACTCACTCGAGAACATTCTCAATCTTCTGACAACTAAGAAGAAAATTACCCATCTATTTCCACCAGCCAACCCGATTGGGAAGGGTTTCAATGCTAATAGGAAGTGTGCTTATCATGCTGGAGCTCCAAGCCATGACACTTAGGATTGCTAGGCCTTGAAGCATAAGATCCATGATTTAATTGATAATTATTAGATCGTGGTGACTAAACCCAACCAATCCCATGTGCAAGACAACCCTCTTCCTCAACACAAAGAAGAGGATGTTAACATGATTAATTGGAGTAGTGGACAGACTTCCCATTACGGTGGTGGATCCTCCCAAACCGGCAAGGATAGTGCTGACAAATGGGATGATGCACAGTTTCAATTTATGATGGAACAAAAAATGAAGGCTCTTTGCAAGCAAGTCAACCAATTGGCAGAATTGGTGGTCCATCAACACCAAGTCACACGTCAATTATTCAGCCAAAAGTATCCCAACATCCTTCCTCATGTTGCCACTGACTCTAGAAGGTGAAACACTGGAGGATAAAATTACAAAAAGAGCAAAAGCCAAAGCCCGTCAGGATTTAGTCAACAAAAGGGAATTCACCTATTGTCGTAGTTAGAAAACGACATAATTATCATTTTATAAAAATAACGGCGAAAGTGTTACCGTTAAAACTGTTGAACTACCCGGTAGTAAAAGTACATTAATACGCGTGGTTTTATAGTAGCACACTGTATTGATTATTGATGCTTACGTAAGAAGTCACTCAATTATACTCAATTATTGCTACAGTAATTGCTGAATCATATCTCTCATATTATTGATTCAATTATTGTCACAGTATCATCTGCATAATATGTTATATTATTAATTAAATAATGGAGACGGCAAAGTTATTCATATTATTATTTATAATGTTGACAATGTCTAGAAGTTCTATCAAAGAGAGGTTTGGTCACCTAATTGCGCGCCAATAAGGAGAAATCCTTATCGGAAAGCCCCCTATTTCCTGAGAACGACCTGGTTGTTAAATATTGTGAATTATAATATTAATGATGAATACGTTTGTGTTGATTAATGATGAAATTGATAGTTCCATTGTGTTGGAATTATTAGTGTCAGTGGAAATTGACATTTATTTCGATAATAATTGATGTCTAGAGGTTATATTGACCAATCGGGTAATTAATCGGATAAATGAGCAATTAATTGCTATTAATTCACATGATTATAACTATTTGTTCAAATGTGTGTACTATTGATTCACATTCATTTACTATTATGGGAGTTGGTGCAAGATTGATAATACTTGCATGACTAAGTTAAAAATGGAGGTATAAATGGAGGTACTATACTGTAATTCGTATTTTCACATGTCTATAACTACTGATTCACATGATTTACTATTAGGGAAGGTGGTGAAAGTTTGATAATACTTGCAGGACTAAATCAAAAATGAACGAAAAGAGGAAGGTATTATACTGTAATATTTCGAGCCCCAAAACGTACAATTATCGAAACTATATTTTCCTATAAATAGAAGTTCATTCCTTCATTATTTTTCATGAATTCACTAAAGCTATAGAGAAATTATTATAGAGAGAAATTATAGAGAGAAAGAAGAAGAGAAATCTGCTACCTCACTATTCCAGTATCCAGACTTCTTCTGATGTAAGGGATTTTATTATTATTATTATTATAATAAGGAGTATTATTTCCTTCGTATTCATGAAGAGAGCTTCTGTTATTCCATTCTTTATTATTATGTTGGAATAACCTATCTATGCGAAATACCACATACATGGTGAAATTCTTTTGTTATTCTATTCTTTATTATTATGTTGGAATAACCTGTCTATGCGAAGTACCGCATGCATGGTGAAATTCTTCTATTATTCCATTCTTTATTATTATGTTGGAATAACCTGTCTATGCGAAGTACCACATATATGGTGAAATTCTTCTGTTATTCCATTCTTTATTATTCTGATGGAATATCATGTCTGTGCATATTACGCATGACCTAGTTCCATTATTTATTCTGTTGGGAATAACCTATCTGTCTAGTCTATCGCATGCCTGGTGAATTCTTATGTTATTCCATTCTTTATTATTCTGTTGGGAATAACTTGTCTGTGCGGTCTATCGCATGTCTGGTGATTCTTTTGTTATTCCTTTCTTTATTATTCTGTCATAATAACCTGTCTACGCGGACTACCTCATGCATGATGAATGACCTTTCGTATTCATTCTTTATTAAATTGTAGAAATGATCTGTCTACATGGATTACCGCATGGCGGATGAAAATCTATTTGCAGTTTCGTATATTCTATTATACTCATACGAGATATCATTTCCTTTGTACTCATCATGAAATATCATTTTATTTTGTATTTTATTTACAAGTTACTATTCACGGGTTACTATTCACTCTAGTATTATTCACTTGGGTATTCGGGGCACTTTTCATGTCGGAGTCCAATTCACGAGTTACTATTCACCCAAATTACTATTCACCCGAATATTATTCACTCGGATATTTGGGATACTTTTCATGTCGGGGTACTATTCATGAGGTACTATTCCCGAAGTACTATTCACGGAGTACTATTTACCCGAAAATTATATTTATTTACTGTCCAAATTATTTTTGGTATATGAATATTATTCTTGAATTTTACTCTACAAAGTAGTATCATGTTGACAAGTTGAACGTTATTGAATTCTGGATAAATTAAATTATAAATCTTTAAAATTTATCCTTGAACTTGTTTTATTGAATTATTATGTCATTGTCATCATCCTCATGCTTATATTGTGATGACAGTCATCCTTGGCTTACGTGCATAGATAGACTTGGTATGATTATGACCAGGGATTATTCGATATAATCATGACCGTAATGTAACGAATAATGTGGTAAAAGTTCTCATTAGCCTGTAATTCATTGATGGACAGTTGTTGGTATGATTATGACCATGGATTATTCGGTATAATCATGACCATTGATGATTATATGAATATCCTTGGCCATGGTGTATAGATGATTCGATTTTATTTATTAAGCTGAATCTCAGGGATAAAGTTGATGAAAAACTTTTTAAGTCATAGAAGATAATAGATTTTATGCTCTACTTGACTCTTCTAATGGATTGCTTACTCCGCTGCAGTTGTTGATCTAAAACTTGTTATCTATTGTATTCTATCAGTTGTTATACTGTTGAAGGCTAAGGATAATTTATTCTGTATTATCTTAGTCATAATATTTTTTACTGCGCTAGTTGAGCTCACCCTTTTCTTTCACTGTTCTCTTTAGGAAATGAGAATATAGCTGGAACTGGTCGGGGAACGGATTGACGGTCCAGATGGTTGTTTTAGTAGTCCTCACTATTCTGTGAAATAGTGTGATAATAATTGTAATGAGGACTCCATTGAGAGTGGATATTGTCTAGAATACAATATTCTTGTTTAAACTCTCAGCTATGTTTTGCCGTATTTTTACACTATAGTTGTATAATTAAGTTTGTTTTTGAATTTTGTACCATTTATTTGGCGACTCAAGATGGGTGATGTATACCTATTTTGGGGGCGTCACAGTTGGTATCAAAGCTTAGGGATATGATCCCTGGCTGAGATGTGAGACAAGAACTAGGAGGGGAGAGACGGGGAATTCCTTCGCTAGTATGACCTACCTAAGTTTATTTGGTATTTAATTGGTCGGTCAGAGTATAGGGATAATATGTGATGTGTTAGTTAACCCTTGTTTTGTCACAGTGTTTGAAAATGGCATATGAAAATGTTGAGATCAGCAATGAAGCACATGAGACCGTTGAGTCACCAACAATCAATACCCAGGACAATGTGCAACAGGAAGACAATAATCCTCAGGTAAATAACAACACCGATCAAATGATGAACGATGAGATGTGTAGAGGCTTTACGCAATTCATGCAACATCAGGCGAGAGAGACTCCTGTTCAAAATGCAGGTGGAAACACTGGCAACTCTCGGGTGGTCACCGTTAAGCAGTTCAAGGAGCTGGGACCACCATAGTTTTTGAGAAAGCCAGAACCACTTAAGGCGGGGACGTGGTTAAAGCAGATCACCAAGTTATTTGATGTCTTGGGATGCTCTGAGGAGCAAAAGGTTCCCTTTGCCACCTTTATGTTGTGTTAAGAGGCAGATTACTGGTGGGAATCTATAAAACGTACCAAGCCTGACGCACTCAAGATATATATAGCAAAAAATAGCCGAAATGATAAACCGGGCCGGGATCGATATATATCTTGTGCGTTTACCGCTTATATATATATATATTTACATTTCGTCCCGCCTGGATTTTACTTCGTGGCGATTGTTCGTTTTTACTGTGTTGGGAGAATGCATATTATGATTTGATATTTTAATGTATTTCTCATGATTAGTTGTAAAGTCCTTTAAGTAAGATATGTACAAAGACTTAAGTGATATATAAATTTGTTAGGTTGATCTAAACTCTTAACATGTATCATTCTGTAATGAAATGTATAGATAGAAAGATCAAAGCTGTTAGGTTGATCTTGAGATGTAATAGATAGGCTTCGAAGAAATAGTAGTGTATCAATCTGATCAACATTGCAGAAGTCAAGGCAGAAACGTAGAGCTTAGAAGATCGTAGTGTGTTTGCCTTGAAGGGCCTCTTCGGAAATCGTAGAGTGGTCCCAACATTTACCGAGCCAACTCAACGATCGTAGTGTGCTGAAGGAAACGTAGACTTTATAAGTCAACGATCGTAGAGTGCTCTCGGAAACGTAGAGTTTAAGATTCAAGCAAGCAAAGATCCTAGTGTGCAAAGACTTAAGGAGAATCACAGTGCTCTCGGCTGATAGCATAATACCAGGCACCAAGACGACAAGTAACCACGATCTGAATCGTAGAGCATCTGTCTTGTGTCAGAGAACGTCGAGCCTCATGATTTATGTGGAAGACAGATTCCAACATAAGAGGAATGAATTCTAAACGCTGTAGTACTCACCAGTCCCAAAGTCACAAGAAAATATCCTTAGTATGCAACAAAGAGGCGTATTGAAGAAGCTAAGGAAAGTACCATTGGTAAGGGGGAAAACACCTTTTCAGGTGTTAGGTGAGAAAGCAGTTTGCAGTGTCAGTGGGCCAGAATGAAGTTTTAGAAGATGTATAGAAATGTCTCCATCAAAGATCAGAAAGGTCAAACGCATTTAATGCCTCAACGGAATGGATCCAACGGATAGTTTTCAAGATCATATATATGCAAATTAAGCAGATGAGAGAGAAGCAAGCAAGCATTGAACAAACAACGTGACCAACTCTCAAGCTCAACTCTACGATCTGAAAATTAGCAAAGCTTGCTCAGCTACTCAGTTCTTTCGAACAAGTGCTTAAACATCAACTGAGTAGCAACCATCAAGAACTCAACATCTATCAATCAACTGAAGAAGAGTACCAAGTCTGCTGGACTTGAAGAGTTCTAAGTGAACTGTAAGAGAGCCAAGTCTGCTGGACTTGAAGAGTTCAAGAGTGAACTAAGAAGTTCCTAGACTACTGGTCTAGAAGGAATCTGTGTGATTCAGAAGTTGTAAAAGACATCCTTAGTGGATATCCTACTCGTTGAGTAGAAGAGTGGACTAGAAGCTTTAAGTGCTCTAAACCACTTAAAAAGACTGTGTCTTTTACGTTCATAACTATAACTGCTATATCTGCTATAACTGCTATAACTGCCTCACTCTCATAACTCCATTGCTTTGTAAAGAAGATTAAAACAAACATCAATTCCACTAAGTTTTAATCATCATCAAAGAACAAGTTTAAAACGAAAAGATTTTTTAAAATAACTATTCAACCCCCCTTCTAGATAACTATTGTGCCAACTAGGAACTAACAATTGATATCAAAGCAGGTTCTATTATACATCTTACAAGCTTTAGTAGATCAAATGGCACACGTACCAAGTGAATCTAGGACTAGAGGAGGCAGCAAGCCACCAATGTGCAACAAGGATAAATTTGCAAACTGGAAAGTCAGGATGCAAGCATACATGGACTCAATAGATGAAGATCTATTTGAGACCGTACAAAATGGGCCCTATATTCCAACAAAGATTGCACCAACCACTGACGATCCAAACAGAATACATATCAAGGTTAAAGAAGAGTGGACAGACAACGAGAAAAGAGTTGTCCAACTTGTCAAAAAGGCCAAGAACATCATGTTCCAATCCTTAGAAGACGATCTGTTCGAAAACATTGTCAACAACAAAACAACTAAGGAGGTTTGAGAAGCATTGTTGATCATGCACGAAGGAACTAAAGAAGTCAGAGAAAATAAACAATCTCTCCTGACACAGCAGTATGAGATGTTTGCTCATGTTCGAGGAGAAAACGTGACTGGCACCTATAAGAGATTCAACGTTCTGCTCAACTCTCTACGTGCATATGGGAAGATCTATCCCAACAAAGATCTAATCATAAAGTTCATGAGAGCCCTACCGAGTATGTGGGATGCCAAAGCCACTGCTATAAGAGAGTCAAAGAATCTTCACAAGATGACAGTTCAACAACTATATGACAATCTCCTGACATACAAACTGGAGCTGACTCAACGAGCTGAAACCCTATCAGAAGGAAGAAGGAAGGATAAGGGTGTTTCTCTCAAGGCAACTGAAAGTGCATCAAAGGACAACACTGAGACTGACTCTGATTATGATGAAGACGATGATGAAGACCTTGCTATGATGGTAAAAAGACTGAGAAGGTTCATGCGACAAGGTAAAACTAGCAATCCAAAGAAGGTCAGCAACTACAGCAGCCAGGAGCAAATAAATGACTATGCTACAACTGCAAGAAGCCTGGCCACTTCATGCCAACTACAACAAACCTCTAAGAGAAGAACTAAAGAAGAAATAACATGAAAAGAAGGAATACAAAGGAAACAAAAGGCGTCAGAAGAGAGATAAAGGCCTAGTAGCTGGAGGATCATGGAGCGATTCAGACAATGACTCCAATCTTGACTCCGGAGATGATGAAGAACCACAACTGGCTAATCTGTGCTTAATGGCCAAACATGCAAAGGACAAACAAAACCTCAACATTCATGATGTAAATCTCGATGAGGTATTTGAATTCAACTCACCTGATGTAGACATAAATGATTTAAGAATTGCACTGCATGGCATAACCACTGATCTACATCAATACATGAAGTGGTTCAGAGTTTTGTCTAAGGATCATTCACTTCTTCAAGAGGAGAAGAAGAAAGTCCAAGAACAGCTTGAAACAACCCTTCTAAGTACTAATCTTCTCTCCAAGCTTGAGGCTGAGAATGAGACCTTAAAACAGACAAACACACTCAATGCACAAAGAAAGTCTAATATAACCTTTAAAATTGAGGAACTAGATAAGACTATCTCTGCATGAAACAAATCCTCATCATCCATGGACTCCCTACTCTCTAGTCAGAGGAGCACATTTGATAGAACATGCTTAGGCTTTGGGGAATCCATTTCAGAGCCATGTGTGGAAAAGACAAAGAAACTAGCACTAGTAATGCCTCAAGTTTTAGTAGAAGCATTACCTTTGTGAAATCCTCATAGAAAGAAGAACAAGTTCAACCTTGTCCTACTGTCTCCATTTATACTCAAAGGAGTAAAGGATCTCATTCTGGTCTGGGATTCATAAAAGGGAAGAGTAACCTAACCTCTACTCACCAACCTTGAAGAATCGTAGAGTCAAGCAAGACCAACTCTACGAATCAACTGGGAAGGTACAGTAGAGGTAAGGCACACTCTTCGCTATTTATGAAATCCAAGGACACGTGGAAGAATGAGAATCAGTTTAACAGAAGGACAACTAAAGAACCACACAAGTCCAAATGGAGGATGAATCATCATACACACACAGGCATGCATCATACTAGATGTTTTATATGTAATAAATATGGTCACAAGGCTGCCAAGTGTTATTATAATTCCATGCATGTGAAACTCAAGATTAAACAGATTTGGGTCCCCAAAGGCACTAACAAAGAAGGACCCATGCAAATATGGGTACCAAAATGATGGTTCAATATTTTGACAGGAAAGAGCCACGATCACTACATGGTATCTGGACAGTGGATGCTCAAGGCACATCACCGGGAACAAAGCCCTCTTATCTAACTACATAGAGAAGGAGGGTCCTTCAGTCATCTTTGGAGATAACGGCTCAGGCAAGACAAAAGGATACGACTCTGCTGGGAATGGTGCAGTATCTTTCAGCAAGGTAGCATATGTAGAAGGTCTCCAACACAACCTTCTAATCATCAGTCAACTCTGCGACAAGGGTCATCAAGTGACATTCCTCAACAACCAATGTCAAGTCAGTGATTTGAAGACATCTGTTGTAAAGCTAATTGGGACAAGAGAAGGAAATGTCTACACAGTGGATCTTGGTCAACTAAGCTCAGATGAGATAATATGTTTTCTGGCAAAAACATTTGAAGAAATGAGTTGGCTATGGCATAGACGATTATCTCACTTAAACTTCAAGAGCATGTCCAAACTGGCATCAAAAGATCTCGTAGCTGGCCTACCTAAGTTCAACTTCATAAAAGAAAGGCCATGCAGTGCCTGTCAGCTTGGAAAGCAAACCAGAAGCTCATTCAAAAGCAAAACTGCCAACTCTATCGACAAGCCCCTGCAGTTGCTTCACATGGATCTATTTGGGCTAATTCCAACAACTAGTCTTGGAGGAAAAAGATACTCTCTAGTTATAGTCGACGACTACACCAGATTCACGTGGGTATTCTTCCTAACTTCAATGGATGAAATAAGCTCCCAATTAATCAAGATGTTCAGACTGGTGATGAACGAGAAAGGAGAGAAAATCAAGGCCATAAGGAGTGATCATGACAAAGAATTCGACTTCTCAGAAATGGATCAGTTCTGCACAGACAATGGGATCAGTCATGACTTCTCAGCTCCACGAACTCCTCAACAAAATGGAGTAGCTGAAATAAAGAACATAACCTTGATAGAGGCCGGAAGAACTCTACTTGCAGTAGCTCATCTGTCTGAATACTTCTGGGCAGAAGCTGTCAACACTGCAAGCTACACGCAGAACAGATCACTGATACACTCTACGATCAAGAAGACGCCCTACGAATTGTGGAAAGGAAGAAAGCCAAGTGTCAGCTACTTTCATATTTTTGACTGTGAATGCTACATTCTCAATAATGGAAAGCAGTACCTGATAAAATTTCAGCCCAAGTCAGACGAAGGAATCTTTCTTGGATATGCCACAGACAGTAAGGCTTACAGAGTGTTCAACAAAAAGACATTGAGTGTTGAAGTCTCAATTCATATCATCTTCTATGAAATAGACTCAGACAACACAGTGCTTCAAGACATTACGACCGATAGTGCAGACACTATGAATGAAATTGTCGAGCCCAACACTACGATCGTAGTGCCAGATAGTGAAATCGTTGAGCAACAAAATGAGATCGTAGAGAGGTCTATGCAAGATAATGAACCTCCACACCAAGAAGAAGAAATAGATCTTGAGGACTTAAGATAATAAGGGATCAGGACAGATGTCCCAACATGTAACAGATGGGCCAGAGATCACACTCAGGATCTAATCATTAGAGATCCGAGTGCTAGAGTCAAAACAAGAGCTGCTACTCAAAATGAATGCTTTTTTCTAAGCTTCCTATCACAAACAGAACCAAAGAAGATAGAGGATGCTGTGGAAGACTCCAGTTGGATAGAAGCCATGCAGGAAGAACTCAAGCAATTTGAACAAAGCAAAGTATGGAAATTGGTATCAAGACCAAAGAGTCATCCTGTCATTGGAACCAAGTGGGTCTTCAGAAACAAAATGGATGAAGATGGAGTTATAACCAGGAACAAGGCAAGATTAGTGGCAAAGGGCTCTTCTCAAGAAGAAGGCATTGACTACGATGAGACATTTGCACCTGTTTCCAGACTAGAAGCAATCAGAATCTTTCTTGCCTTTGCTGCTCACATGAAGTTTAAAGTCTTTCAGATGGATGTCAAAAGTGCATTCCTAAATGGAGAACTCTAAGAAGAAGTCTATGTAGAGCAACGTCCAGGTTTCATCAATGCATCTCTTTCCAATTATGTTTATAGATTAGACAAAGTCTTATATGGTCTTAAACAAGCACCTAGAGCATGGTATGAAACTCTAACTAACTTCTTAATTAAAAATGGGTTTAATAGAGGTAGAGTAGACACCACACTGTTTTATAGAAAGTATAAAGATAAAGTCTTATTAGTTCAAATATATGTTGATGATATTATTTTTGGTTCTACTGACGAAAAGTTATGCAAGAGATTTTCTAAGCTAATGCAGAGCAAGTTTGAAATGAACATGATGAGTGAGCTGAATTTCTTCCTTGGACTGCAAGTAAAGCAGACTGATGAAGGAATTTTCATAAACCAAGCCAAGTACATCAAAGACTTACTCAAGAAGTATGGCATGGAATCAGCCTCTCCCATGAAAACCAATTGCTCCTGAAACCAAGCTTGATAAAGATGAAAAAGGTAAAAGTATTGATATAACTCAATATAGAGGTATGCTAGGTTCTCTTTTACATCTAACTGCCAGTAGACCAGACATAATGTTTGCAACATGCATATGTGCTAGATTTTAGGCTAACCCTAAAACATCACATTTGTCAGCTGTAAATAGGATCTTCAGGTATCTCAAGGGTACACCTTACTTGGGGCTTTGGTACCCCAAGGAATTCTTATTTGAACTAATAGGATTCACAGATGCTGATTTTGTAGGATGCAAAATAGATAGAAAGAGTACCACTGGCACCTGTCAATTGCTAGGAAACAGACTTGTGTCCTGGTTTAGCAAAAAGTAAAACTTAGTATCTACTTCAACTACAGAAGCTGAATACATTACTGCTGGCAGCTGCTGTGCTCAGATCTTATGGATGAGAAACCAGCTAGCTGACTATGGGTTTGATTTCAAACATATTCCCATTCACTATGATAACACAAGTGCCATATCAATAACTCATAATCCTGTTATGCATTCTAGGACTAAGCATATAGAAATAAGGTATCACTTCATTAGGGATCATGTGCAAAATGGAACTATATATTTACAATATATCCCTACTGAAAATCAACTTACTTATGTTTTTACAAAACCTCTAGATGAATCCAGATTTAATAAGTTAATAAGTGAGCTAGGCATGCTAAATCTACAACCATAAAATATATGATCTAGATTGTGCTAACCATAACAGATACAAAGGCTGAACTCAAAATCGTAGACATAATCAAGGGAAGTCCACGATCGTAGAGCTGAAGAGAAAAAACCACCTCAACGATCGTAGGAAAGACTAAACCATCATAAAGCAGTCTCAACGATGACAAAAGTCCCATCAACAAAGCAAGAGTGCATCCTATGATGATAAGCTTCAAAACACAACAATCCCTCTGATAAGCGCCTCAGGAACAAACCTAACCCTTGACTCACTCCAAGAGGTTGGCCCTTCCTGAGTTACCTTAAAAGATTGCTATGTCAAAAAGTCATCACAAGGATCTGGTCAGACTAGACGATCGCAGATTAGACACGACGAATATTGTACAGACTCGACGATCGTAGATCAGACATGACGAACGCTGGACAGACTCGACGATCGTAGATCAGACTCGACAAATGCAAAGCACTCAACGATAACTACCTCAACGATTATAGTCCTCCCTAAGGACACCTCAGCTCTGTAGGAGCAAAGGGCAAATCAGTACAATCCTTATCAGTCAAAATTGTAGAGCCAAGCAAAAGTTGACACCTGTCCCACTAATTGAAAAAGGAGAGAAGGAAGTTACAAGTACAAATTAAAATTGTATTTTTGAAATCTGAAGTTCAAAAGATTCTCTCTCATATTCTCTCTCAAAGTAGAAGCCCTAAATCAAGGAAAGCTCAGTCATATCTCTCTTCCAACTACAAAATCAATGGCGTCTTCCAGTGTTATCTGAGGCTACAGACTTTGTTTTGACGAGTTCAAAACAGCTCAACCCAAGTTCTACAAGACTCTTGCCATACTGAAGAAGGCAGGTCTCGAAGAAGCCTTAAGCACTGATACTTTAATTTATCCCATGTTAGTGAAAGAGTTCTACAGAAATTGAGTATTTCAAGACAACATCATCACTACGAGAGTAAGGGATGTGGAAATCAGACTAAAAGCCGAAGACATCAACCTCGCCCTAGGTCTCAAAAATGAAGGGCATCCACTCTTAGATAGCGTAGACTCTTAAGAGGGACTTAGAAGAATGCATCACAAGAAACTCCCCTCTGTGAAAGGGTACAAAAAGAAGGACTTTCCACAGAGGTATGAATTTCTAGCCGATATAGTTGGGAAATGTATATGCTGTAAGAGCTCGGGTCATGACTCTTTAAATGAAGTCCAACTCAGGCTCATGACTACCATGAGTTATGGAATACAACTCAACTACGGAGTCCTATTGATCGAGTGGATTGGTAAGTGGATCGTCAACTCAAAGAAATCAAAAGGCCCTCAAAAGATGCTATATGGGCGATTCATAAGTATCATTCTACAATCATCCCTGAGTGACAAAATTGGGGATGAAGAAGGAGAAGTTATCAACCCAAACAGACGTATGATGTGAGACCCCAGATTTTATGAATAAATATTTAATTTTCTCGAAATAATTTTTTTTAATATTATGGAGTAAATGTGATATAATGTTATAGTTGTGGGTAATATTTATAAATTTTGTAAAGTACGCAAGTTGTTATATAATATTCAATTGGTCGGGGAATATTCTTTTTGTCGGGGAATATCCGTACGACGGTACAATCATTGGTGGACCCCGCAACGGAATTATTGTCAGATTGAGAAAACGACAAAATTATCTTTTAATAAAAATAATGACGAAAGTGTTACCGTTAAAACTGTTGAACTACCCGGTAGTAAAAGTACAGCAATACGCGTGGTTGCATAGTAGCACACGATATTGATTATTGATGCTTACGTGAGAAGTCACTCAGTTATACTCAATTATTGCTACAGTAATTGTTGCATCATATCTCTTATATTATTGATTCAATTATTGTCACAGTATCATCTGTATAATATGTTATATTATTAAATCAATAATTGAGACGACAAGTTATAAATGATTAATAATTGTTGAAAGATTAAATATGTGTTGATTAAAAATAAAATGATTTGTGGTAATATTTATTCAATGCTTGATGTATATAAAGAGTCTATTATGAGACGTTTGTGGTAAGTTTGGTTATTTTATGGGGGGCCCATATGTCATCATCTAAGAGTCTCTGTCGTCAATAGTAATTACCTTCGTCAATAGTAATTACTTTTACCAGACGTCAAACCACTTGCCGTTTCATATTACAGGCGTCGAACCAATTGTCGTTTCACATTACAGGCGTTGAACCAATTGTCGTTTCACATTCCAGGCGTCGAACCAATTGTCATTTCACATTACAGGCGTCAAACCACTTGGTGTTTCACATTACAGGCGTCAAACCACTTGGTATTTCACATTACAGGCGTCAAACCACTTGGTATTTCACATTACAGGCGTTAAACCACTTTTCTTTTCATATCACCAGTCGTCAAGCCACTTGCCTTTTCACATTTCAAGTGCTAAGCAAGAAATCTTCTATAAATAGAGGCCTAGTGCTTCATTATTTTTCACGAATTCATTCATGCTATAGAGAGAGAAAGTATAGAGAGAATAAGAGAGAAAGAAGAAGAGTATTCTGTTACTACACTACTGCAGTATTTAATCTCCTACTAATGTAAGGGGTGTTATTTCTTTTGTATTCATGAAGAGAACTTATGTTATTCTATTATTTATTACTCTGTTAGAATAACCTGTATACGCGGGCTACCCTATACTTGGTGAAATTCTTCTGTTATTCTATTCTTTATTATTCTGTTGGAACATCCTGTCGGTGCGTTTACGCATGACCTGGTTCCATTGTTTATTATTCTATTGGAATATCTTGTCTGTGCGTTTTACGCCGGACCTAGTTCCAGTCTTTATTATTCTGTTGGAATATCCTGTATGTGCATTTTACGTCGGACCTGGTTCCATTTTTTATTATTCTGTTGGAATATCCTGTCTGTGCATTTTACGTCAGACCGAGTTCCATTATTTTTTATTCTGTTGGAATAACCTGCCTGTGCGGTCTATCGCATGCATGATGATTTCTTTTGTTGCTCCATTCTTTATTATACGAATTTGATTAATACTTTGACGTCTATACTCCATGAAATTAGTGGAATATCTTTGATATTTGCGCTTCATCTAGTATCTTTTCATGGAAATATTCTTCTAAGCATTCTTGAATTTTACTCTACAAAGCAGTATCATGTTGACAATTTGGACGTTATTAGTTCCTGGATAAATTAATTCTTGAACTTGTTTTATTGAATTCTTATATCATTGTAATCATCCTCATGTTTATATTTTGTTGAAAATCATCTGTGGCCTGTAGTGCATAGGTGGACTTGGTATGATTATGACCAGGGATTATTCGGTGTAATTATGACCGTAATATTACAAATGATGTTGTAAAAGTGATCATTGACTCATAGTGCATTGATGGACAGTTGTTGGCATGATCATGACCATTAATGAATACACAAATATTCTTGGCCCATAGTGCATGGATAATTGTGGTCGTGATACTAAAGAATATCCTTGGCCGTAGTGCATAGGTGATTCGATGATGTGGATTATTTATTAAGCTGAGTCCCAGCGATAAAAATTAGGAAAAACCTTTTAAATCATAAAAGATAGTAGATTTTATTCTCTACTTAACTCTTCTAATGGATTGCTTGTTCCGCTGCAGTTAAACTTGATGTTTATTATATTTTATCAGTTTAACACTGTTGAAGGCTAATGATAAATTATTTTGTATTATCTTAGTCATAATATTTCTTACTGGGCTAGTTAAGCTCACCCTTTCTTTCATTGTTCTCTTCAGGAAATGAGAATATAGCTGGGACGAGTCGGGGAACCGAGTGATGGACCAGATGATAGTATTAGTAGTCCTCACTATTTTGTTAAATAGTGTGACAATAATTGTAATGAGGACTCCTTTTGAGTTTATATAATCTCTATTAGACAATATTTGTATTCAAACTCACAGTTTATGTTCTGTCATATTGTACACGATAATTGTATTATTAAGCTGTATTTAAATTCTGTACCATGTATCTGCGACTCAAGATGGGTGATGTATACCTAATTTTGGGGGCTTCACAGTTGGTATCAAAGCTTAGGGATATGATCCCTTGCTAAGATGTGAGAATAGAACTAGGAGGGGAGAGACGGGGAATTGTTTCGCTAGTATGACCTACCGAAGTTTATTTGGTATTTAATTGGTCGGTCAGAATATAGGGATAATATGTTACATGTCAATTAACCTTTGTTTTGTGGCAGTATCTAAAAATGACATCCGAGAATGTTGAGAATAGCAATGGAGCACAGGCGACTGTTGATTCTCCACAGATAAATAATCAGGACAATGTGCAACAGGATGGCGATAATCCTCCTGTAAACAACAATACTGATCAATTGACGAATGACGGTACGTTTAGGAGCTTTTTAGAATTCATGCAACATCAGGCGAAGACGGCTCCTGTTCATAATGCAGGAGGAAACAATGGCAACCCATGGTTGGTCACCGCTAAACAATTCAAGGAGCTGGGACCACCAGAGTTTTTGGGAAAGCCAGAACCACTTAAGGCGGAGGCGTGGTTAAAGTAGATCACCAAGATATTTGATGTCTTGGGATACTCCGATGAGCAAAAGGTTCCCTTTGCCACCTTTATGTTGCGTGAAGAGGCAGATCACTGGTGGGAATCTGTAAAACGTACCCAGCCTGACGCACTCAAGATGTCTTGGGAGAAGTTCCAAGAGTTGCTCAATGACAAGTACTTTCCCAAAAGTATTTGTCACATGAAGGAGGTGGAATTTATCAAGTTGGAGCAAAACAACATGACCGTGTCACAGTACGAAGCCAAGTTTGCCAAGTTGTCCCGATTTGCATCCCACTTGGTGGACAATGAAGAGAGAATGACGCGGATGTTTTTAAGAGGTTTGAAGCCGGAGATACGTCAACATCTTATTTCTCATAAACTGTGTTTGTATTCAGATGTTGTAAATAGGGCTCAGTTAGTGGAGCGCGATAACGAGTCAACACAATCAAAAGAGAGCAGCCGACAAAATGATAATACCAGTGAGAGCAGTCATCGAAGCGGAGATAACAGGCGTGGAGGGAATCAACAAGCCATAAATGGTAACCACTTCGGTGGTAATCAGGGCCAAAATAATAAGAATGAATATTTCAAGAAGAAAAGATTTAACAATGATGGAAAGACGTCAGCACCAGCACCCGTTGTTAAGGATGGAGAACGACCACCTACCATATGCTTCAAATGCGGAGGGGAGGGACACATCAGTCCAAACTGCGTGATGCCGTCCAAAGCATGTTATAATTGTGGAAGAGAAGGTCACTTAGCCCGATTTTGTCATTCATCGAAGACAAGTTCAGCTAGGATGGAGGCACCAAAGGCAGTCCCAGAAAAGTCAAAGCCGGTAGTTTAAGAGAGCATTTTTTTTCATGACAAAGAACCTGAATAAAATTATCACGGGTATGTTAGTCATAAACTCTTGCAAAGTCTATACCGTGTTAGATACCGGTTCTACTCACTCTTTTATTGCACCTAGTTGTGTTCAATGTTTGAAGTTAACTCCGAAGAAGTTAGACTTTGATATATCTATTTAAACTCAGTTGGGAGAAACCTTCGTTACCTCCACTATTTATAAATCTTATTTAAATCAACACTTTCACGTTACCTATCGATCTTATCTCTTTGAAAATATTTGCCTTTGTTGCAATTTTAGGAATTGATTGGTTAACTACTCATCATGCTTTTCGTAAGGTTGTTAGTTTTTATACTCCTAACCAACCTGTTATGTGAATTCAAAGTAACCAAACCACTAAAGTCAATCATTGTCATATCAAGCCATAAGTAAAGAGCCCCGATCCTTTCGTTGTTGACTTTCTTGTGTGGAATGTACCGAAGCTGAACTTTACGTAGGGGACGTTGTAAATAACGGTGACAAGTTAATAGGTATCAATGTGACGTGTTATCCAAGTCTTGGACGAGAGTCACAGTTTTTAATGATATTTCTGTTGTTAATAAATTTCCTGATGTATTCTTGAAGACTTCTTAGCCTACCCCTAGAGCGTGAAATCAAATTTTGTATTGACCCCAGTAAAAAACCCATTTCTAAAACCCTCGAATATTTCTTTACTTAAAACGAACGTATCATGCGCCAAAGACGTTGGCTCGAGCTGTTGAAGATTACGATCGTACCATGCAATATCATCGTGAAAGTGTGAACGTGGTAGTTGACGTGTTGAGTAGAAGATCGTATGCGGTTACAAGTGCGAATATACGAACCCACGTGAAGATAACGAATATACGATTAGAATCGACTTTAATCGATAAAGTTAAAGCTGCTCAAGCTACATACTCAGAGCTGATGAATGTGAAGAGGAAGGTTCAAGATGGCGTTATTCTAAAAGCAAGAATCGACGAAGAGAGGAAATCTCAACCCTCGATTTAATTGGCCCATTTGAAATTCTCGATGAAGTAGGAACTGTGGCCTATAGACTCGTTTTACCACCAAGTATGTTGCGTGTTCAGAACGTTTTTTTGTATCGATGTTACGTAAATATGTGGACGACCCAAACCATATTATTGATTTAGAACCGGACGAGATAGTAGAAGATTTAACGTATGAAGAGACACGTGTTAAAATATTGGATAAGAAGGATTACATTCGGCACTCAAAGGTTATACCTCAAGAGTTAGAATCTGAAATGAAGTCGAGGTATCCTCACCTGTTCAGCATACCAAGTACGTAGGTAAATTTCGAGGGCAAAATTCTATGAGGGGAGATTGTGAGACCCCAGATTATATGAATAAATATTTAGTTTTCTTGAAATAATTTTTTTTTAATATTATGGAGTAAATTTGATATAATGTTATAGTGGTGGGTAATATTTATAAATTTTGCAAAGTACGCAAGTTGTTATATAATATTCGATTGGTCGGTGAATATTTTTTTTGTCGGGGAATATCCGTACGACAGTACAATCATTGGTGGACCGTGCAACGAAATTATTGTCGGATTGAGAAAACGACAAAATTATCTTTTAATAAAAATAACGGCGGAAGTGTTACCGTTAAAACTGTTGAACTACCCGGTAGTAAAAGTATAGTAATACGCATGGTTGCATAGTAGCACACGGTATTGATTATTGATGCTTACGTGAGAAGTCACTCAGTTATACTCAATTATTGCTACAGTAATTGCTGCATCATATCTCTTATATTATTGATTCAATTATTGCCATAGTATCATCTGATTAATATGTTATATTATTAAATCAATAATTGAGACGACAAGTTATAAATGATTAATAATTGTTGAAAGATTAAATATGTGTTGATTAAAAATAAAATGATTTGTGGTAATATTTATTCAATCCTTGATGTATATAAAGAGTCTATTATGAGACGTTTGTGGTAAGTTTGGTTATTTTATGGGGGGTCCATATGTCATCATCTAAGAGTCTCTTTCGTCAATAGTAATTACCTTCGTCAATAGTAATTACCTTCGCCAATAGTAATTACCATCGTCAATAGTAATTACTTTTACCAGACGTCAAATCACTTGCTGTTTCATATTACAGGCATCGAACCAATTATCGTTTCACATTACTGGCGTCGAACCAATTGTCGTTTCACATTACAGGCGTCGAACCAATTGTCGTTTCACATTACAGGCGTCCAACCACTAGGTGTTTCACATTATAGGCGTCAAACCACTTGGTGTTTCACATTACAGGCTTTAAACCACTTTTCTTTTCACATCACCAGTCGTCAAGCCACTTGCCATTCACATTTCAAGTGCTAAGCTAGAAATCTTCTATAAATAGAGGCCTAGTGCTTCACTATTTTTCACGAATTCATTCCAGCTATAGAGAGAGAAAGTATAGAGAGAATAAGAGAGAAAGAAGAAGAGTATTTTGTTACTACACTACTACAGTATTCAATCTCCTACTAATGTAAGGGGTGTTATTTCTTTTGTATTCATGAAGAGAACTTATGTTATTCCATTATTTATTATTCTGTTGGAATAACTTGTATACGCGGGCTACCCTATACTTGGTGAAATTCTTCTGTTATTCTATTATTTATTATTCTATTGGAACATCATGTCTGTGCGTTTACGCATGACCTGGTTCCATTATTTATTATTCTGTTGGAATATCTTGCCTGTGCGTTTTACGCCGGACTTAGTTCCAGTCTTTATTATTCTGTTGGAATATCCTGTCTGTGCATTTTACGCCGGACCTGGTTCCATTCTTTATTATTTTGTTGGAATATCCTGTCTGTGCGTTTTACGCCGGACCTGGTTTCGTTATTTATTATTCTGTTAGAATAACCTGCCTGTGCGGTCTATCGCATGCATGGTGATTTTTTTTGTTACTCCATTCTTTATTATACTCAGTTGATTAATACTTTGACTTCTATACTCCATGAAATTAGTGGAATATCTTTGATATTTGCGCTTCATCTAGTATCTTTTTATGGAAATATTCTTCTAAGCATTCTTGAATTTTACTCTATAAAGCAGTATCATGTTGACAATTTGGACGTTATTAGTTCCTGGATAAATTAATTCTTGAACTTGTTTTATTAAATTCTTATATCATTGTCATCATCCTCATGTTTATATTTTGTTGAAAGTCATATGTGGCCTGTAGTGCATAGGTGGACTTGGTATGATTATGACCAGGGATTATTCGGTGTAATAATGACCGTAATGTTACAAATGATGTTGTAAAAGTGATCATTGGTCCGTAGTGCATTGATGGACAGTTGTTGGCATGATCATGACCATTAATGAATACACAAATATTCTTGGCCCATAGTGCATGGATAATTGTGGTCATGATACTAAAGAATATCCTTGGTCGTAGTGCAGGGGTGATTCGATGATGTGGATTATTTATTAAGTTGAGTCCCAGTGATAAAAATCATGAAAAACCTTTTAAATCATAAAAGATATTAGATTTTATTCTCTACTCGACTCTTCTAATAGATTGCTTGTTCCGCTGCAGTTAAACTTGATGTTTATTATATTTTATTAGTTTAACACTGTTGAAGGCTAATGATAAATTATTTTGTATTATCTTAGTCATAATATTTCTTACTGGGCTAGTTGAGCTCACCCTTTCTTTCACTGTTCTCTTCAGAAAATGAGAATATAGCTGGGACGAGTCGGGGAACCGAGTGATGGACCAGATGATAGTATTAGTAGTCCTCACTATTTTGTTAAATAGTGTGACAATAATTGTAATGAGGACTCCTTTTGAGTTTATATAATCTCTAGTATACAATATTTGTATTCAAACTCACAGTTTATGTTTTGTCGTATTGTACATGATAATTGAATTATTAAGTTGTATTTGAATTCTGTACCATGTATCTGGCGACTCAAGATGGGTGATGTATACCTTATTTTGGGGGCGTCACATATGACCCAAAAATTGTTTAAAAATTAGAAGAGGAACCCAGCTAACTATGTTCGAATGATGACCGAATCCAGTGGAGGAACTGGGGATCTGAAGGACTCAGGCCTTTCAAGAAACATGTCTGTGGTCAGGGAGATCGAAGAAGAAGAAGAAACCAACAAAGAGGAGCCCTCTGTCCTTACCAAAAAAAGCAAGGGCAAGAGGAAGCTAAGGGCTAGGCTTGTAGAAGAGCCTCAAGGATCTACCACTGATATACTTGTAGAGTCCTCTGATATAGAGACTCTGAGGATGCTAAGAAGAAAGCAGCAGCAAAATGAAGCAGATGAGGATCAGGCTACCATATCCCAAATCCTGAAGAAGAACTTAGTTGGTCATAAGTCCAAAAGGCCATCAGACACCTCAATCGTAGAGTCTCTACTATTCGTAGAGACCAGACCAAGTATGGAAGGCAAGGAAGTAGCTGCTTCATGCATAGTGGCTGTTGAACAGGACAAAACTGAGAATCAAGAAAGCTCTGAAGCTATGGCTAAGCCTAGCAAATCAAGGAGAAAGCTGGTTAAGAAGTACATTCTTGAAAATAAAAAAGTGCTCAAGAAGGAAGCAAAGAGTATGGTTGCCAAGAAGGAACTGTCCAGAGCAAGTCAAGAGGACAGTGCTCTAGCTGAGGGGGAGATCCCTGAAATTCTCATGATAGAGAATACACCAGCTGAGGGGGAGATGCCTGAAGCTCAAGAAGATGCTCCAATTGAGGGGAAGTTTTTGAGCTTATAAGAAGATGATCAAGTTGAGGGGGAGCCTCATGATATCTCCATGACAGAAGGAGAGGTCCCTGCCATAAATGAAGAAGAACCAGTACCAGATCATCAAGAGATCATTGAGATAATGGAATCCTCCAACGAAGACAGAGAAGAGGAAGAAGAAGATGATGATCTTCAGGTCACTAGTGTGGGCAAAGATGGGTATAGAAGCTATCTCTACAATCAGATGTTCTCTTACCTGTCCATGATGCCATATCATCAAGCCCAAATCCTAAACTCTTGGGATCACATGTTCTGGAGCTTCAAAGAGTATCCAACCATGTCAGTACTGGCTCATGGCTTCCTAGGGAGATTCAACTTTGCCAAGAAGTTGATTACCAACAACTCTTCCTCAAAGGATAAACTTGAGGTACTGTCTATCCCTACCCAATTAAGAATTAATCAATTGCCATCATCTTCATTTAGTCAATTCTATGAATTCCATCGATGGTTGGAAGTGATTCTTAATCCAGTAAATCAATTTGTAGTTGCAGAATCTCAAAATTCTGTAACTGAGGAACCAAATGCAGTCAACTTCATTTTGCTCCCACAAACCACCACCTCTACGATTCCTGACTCTCGCCCCATTGTAGAGTCCCAGATTGAAATCGTAGAGCCACATATTCCAGACATCGAAACTCAGGCCCCTCCACTAGACATACCATCCTCCTCCTCCAATGACTATTTTTGTCTTGATCTTGATCTCTACTCCCTGCAAGATCAATCCCAGAAAAGATCCCCTCCAATCAACAATCGTCAAACCAATGATACTCTTCCAAATCTGCCCACAAAAGATGACTTGAATGAAGTGTCCAAGAACATGGTCAAGAACATTGAAGAAAGCCTGGACACTCACTCATACCTCATTCATCTCCGGCTGAATCAAATGATCACTGCTGCAAATAATATCCCTGGCACTCTAAATGATGAGCTTACAAAGAAGCTGAGGGAAATTATCCAAGAAATTCTTCAAAGCATGAAGGACAGAGATGAGATTCATTTCCAGATAGCTGCCAAGCAAAGAGAGGTTGTTCTTAAAATACAGAAAAATCAAGAAGTCCAAAATAAACTCATGCTGGTGAACATCATAAACCTGAAAGCTTCAGTCAAAGAATTCTAGAAAGCTTATGTGAATCAGGAACATCAGACTGACATTGTTCTCACTGCCCTTCGAAACAAAGAAGCTAGATCTAAAACCCAGATCAAGGAAAGTCGAGAGGACATTGCTCAAACACAAAGCCAACTAAACGAGCTTGTCCAAGGAGTAAATTGACTTTCTGCAGACATTTGAACCCTTGATGCTGACATAAAGGGGGAGAATAAAGGGAAAGCAGTTCAAGGGGCACAGGGAGATTAGGCCAGAGGTAGAGGAGGTCAAGGAAGCCAAGAAAGGGGAAGAGGACAATTTCAATCTCAAGCGCCAAGAAGCCCTCCTGCAAGACAATTCCATCACCGGACTCAACTATCTGATCAGCGAGAAATTTTAACGGCTTTACCATTAAGAAGTCAGGAGCCACCTACCAGCTCATAAAATGTAACTACCGTACGCCTAAGAATGCCAATTGGAGATCCTGCATTCATGAACAGGCATGAGAAAAATCCAAGGCTAAGCCTAAGTGAGCTGGAAGAACTAGCTAGAAGAGATGAAGCGAGCATGAAAAGAAGGGCTGAGGAGTATGCCAATCCACCACCACGAATAAAGAACAAAGAAACAGAGATAAGTGTAAACTTTAATTCTTATTGATGTAAAGCTAAACTGCAATATCCCTTTAACATCAACAAATTCATACTTATTCTCTAGAAATTTCAGCTGCTCACTGAAATACTAAGTCATGTTTAAATTTCTTGCAAATGCATCTAGACACTAATAATCACGATAACAAATCTCCTTGGTTATGTCAACATCAAATAGGGGGAGATTGTTGGGAGAATGCATATTATGATTTGATGTTTTAATGTATATGCTCATGATTAGTTGTAAAGTCCTTCAAGTAAGATGTGTACAAGGACTTAGTGATAGATCAAATTTGTTAGGTTGATCTAAACTCTTAACGTGTATCATTCTGTAATGGAATGTATAGATAGAAAGATCAAAGCTGTTAGATTGATCTTGAGATTTAATAGATAGGCTTTGAAGAAATCGTAGTGTATCAATCTGATCAACATTGCAAAAGCCAAGGCAAAAACGTTGAGCTTAGAAGATCATAGTGTGCCTGCCTTGAAGGGCCTCTTCAGAAATCGTAGACTGGTCCCAACGTTTGCCGAGCCAACTCAACGATCGTAGTGTGCTGAAGGAAACGTAGAGTTTACAAGTCAACAATCGTAGAGTGCTCTCAGAAACGTAGAGTTTAAGACTCAAGCAAGCAAAGATTGTAGTGTGCAAAGACTTAAAAAGAATCGCTGTGCTCTCGGCTGATAGCATCAGACCAGGCACCAAGACGACAAGTAACCACGATTTAAATCGTAGAGCATCTGTCTTGTGTCAGAGAACGTCGAGCCTCGTGATTTATGTGGAAGACAGATTCCAACGTAAGAGGAATGGATTCTAAATGCTGTAGTACTCACCAGTCCCAAAGTCACAAGAAAATATCCTTAGTATGCAACAAAGAGACGTATTGAAGAAGCTAAGGAAAGTACCATTGGTAAGGGGGAAAACACCTTTTCAGTTGTTAGGTGAGAAAGCAGTCTGCAGTGTTAGTGGGCCAGAATGCAGTTTCAGAAGATGTGCAAAAATGTCTCCATCAAAGATCATAAAGGTCAAACACATTTAATTCCTCAACGGATGGATCCAACAGATAATTTTCAAGATCACATATATACAAATCAAGCAGATGAGAGAGAAGCAAGCAAGCATTGAACAAACAACGTGAACAACTCTCAAGCTCAACTCTACGATCTGAGAATTAGCAAAGCTTGCTCAGCTACTCAGTTCTTTCGAACAAGTGCTTAAACAGCAACTGAGTATCAACCATCAAGAACTCAACATCTATCCATCAACTAAAGAAGAGTACCAAGTCTGCTGGACTTAAAGAGTTCTAAGTGAACTATAAGAGAGCCAAGTCTGCTGGACTTGAAGAGTTCAAGAGTGAACTAAGAAGTTCATAAACTGCTGGTCTAGAAGGGATTTGTGTGATTCAGAAGTTGCAAAAGACATCCTTAGTGGATATCCTACTCGTTGAGTAGAAGAGTGGACTAGGAGCTTTAAGTGCTCTGAACCATTTAAAACAATTGTGTCTTTTACGTTCATAACTATAACTGCTATATATGCCATAACTGCTATAACTGCCTCACTCTCATAACTCCATTGCTTTGTAAAGAAGATTAAAACAAACATCAATTCCTCTAAGTTTTAATCATCATCAAAGAAAAAGTTTAAAACGAAAAGATTTTTTAAAATATCTATTCGACCCCCCCTTCTAGATAACTATTGTGCCAACTAGGAACTAACATACTGCTTTCATTACATTTAGTCCTGCTTGGAGTTTACTTCATGGCTGTTGATCTTTTTAATGCTTTCTTTACATTTCGTCCCGCCTCCAGTTTACTTCGTGGCAGTTGATCGTCTTTACGGCTTTATTTACATTTCTAATCATCAATGGAGGTGCTTCGTGGTGGTTGATCATGTCTATATATATATATATATATATATATATATATATATATATTTACATTTCTGATCCCCCATGGAGGTGCTTCGTGGTTGGTGATCATGTATATATATATATATATATATATATATATATATATATATATATATATATATATAACTGCTTACAACTTTCATATAAATTGTGGCATCATGTGAGCCTAGAAATCATGTGATCATATATTCAGTCTACTGAATCTAGATTCGGTTCCCGTGATGGACATTTTCAGCTGTAAGCAGCTTGTAAATTATTTGCGGTGTTTGGATTTCCTTAGATGGCTCTCATGCCCACAAGGAGTTCAATACTATTTTATACATTATTTTCTCGAAGATGCTTTGCATCTCGAAAATAAAAGCAATCAAGCAAACACATAATAAAATGGAAGTATCAAAAGGTCTCAATACTATTGAGCATAAGGGTTTAAAAAACCTATTTCACAAAACATTACAGCTATATCTTGGTTAAAACTGAATTTTTACATAAATTCAAACCTTGTGTATATAGGTGCGAACGAGGCCTCGCACTACTTCCAAATAATAGCACATTGACCCACACACAGACACACACACATATTCATATAATAGTTTCTTGAAAAGTGACGGTCACCATGGTTACACGGATGTTGGGGGGGTGCCTAACACCTACCCTCCGCATAAGCAAGTCACCGGACCTTAATGAATCTCGGTTTTGCAGACCCGTTTAGCAGTGTCACATCTCTGGGTCAATGTGTAATATTTTCTCTGTTGTGTTGGTACAACCAGTTAAAAAACCAACTGGCGACTCTTATAGTCAAATCGTCGACAAATAAATGTCGGACCTTTTCACAACTTATTTTTTTAAACAAATCTCACCTAACATGAGAACACCAAAGAACAAGAACATAAAAGGGACAAATAAAAATCCCGACGTCGACAGGTGGCGACTTTGTTGGGGACTCCAGTATGAGGACTTAAGTCGCTATTATAAGCTTTTCAAAACTTTTATATGCTTGTGTGTGGGTGTTGCATTTATATTTGATGAATGTGTACAAATGCATTTACTTACTGCACTGCAATATATATATATCTATGATATTAGTGCTTCGCATATGTCATCATTTTCATAAACGGTGAGGCACGTTGTATATGAATATATGTTGTGTGGTTCCTCCATACAGAGGCTATCCTGTCGGTGTTTAGTTACTAGACTCATAGGAAGACTAATTCCAACGAGGCTCAGGAAAGGCACCACCCAATTTCCATCGAGTAAATTGCGATGATTTGGGAACATGCCAAAAATCAGCGAGAGTAACCTAAGATAGGTCAGCCTCTGATAAACCGAACGCGGAGGAAAGTCTCTTCATGCTTTCTCATTTAAAATTACTCGTAAAGTAAATTACTTGTAATTTCATTCCATATTCATCTCCATGTAATGAGAAATATGAAGAAATGTGTATACACGAATATTTACAAATATTCACATGTTGTCCTATAGTACAAACATCTAACATCCGTTTTGCAGGATAAAATTCCTAAAACAGATACATCACATAGCATGTAAACATTTATACATTCCCTAAAAACTAAACTATGTCAGTTTTTCGCAGGGAAACAATCGGACCCATTTCCCCGGCCAAAGTCCAAAAAGGTCACGGGCCTATACTCAATTATGTCTTTATCTAACCAGACTGATCTTAATCCAGTTTCTTATGAAGAATTCGACGAATTAAGTAACAAATCACAGATTTGGATGTTCTGCTTAAAGAACTACACCAATCTGCTCAGGGTACAAGGATACCCGTACATGCTGAATCCTCCGCACAAGGAGGAACCCAAGGTCTAGATAAAGCCATTCCAGTACCTGAGCTTCAGTTGGATCCAACCAACAAAATTCATGATATCACCTATCTCAAAGAAGATCTAGACACCGATGATATCAGAAAGAAGGTCATTCAGATGGAAGAAACCATCCGTTCTATCAAAGGAATTGGAGCACATGGGAGTGTTTCATATGCTGACCTTTGTATATTCCCCGGTGTGCATTATCCAGAGAAGTTCAAGACTTTTGACTTTGAAAAGTATGACATGTTAGAAGATCCTTACACACATTTGAAGATATTCATGGAGAACTCGGATCTTATGTTGAGGACGAGAAGCTCAGGATGCAGCTCTTCTAGAAAAGTCTGACTGGAAAAGCCCGTTCATGGTATACCAGATTAGACAATTCAAAGATTCATAGCTGGGAGGAGCTAGCTCATGCCTTCCTCACTCAATACAGCTTCCAGTCTAAGATGGCCTCTAATCAATATCAAATTACTAAAGTCAAGAAACAAACTAATGAATCTTTTAGAGAGTATGTTCAAAGGTGGAGGCGCCTTGCTACTCAAGTTGTTCCCTCTATGAATGAGTCGGAGATGGTGATGACCTTCATAGACATACAAGAAGCTCCTTTGTATGAGAGAGTTTTAGCTGGTATTGGCAAACAATTTTCTGAAATGATTAAACACGGGGAGATGGCTGAGATGGGATTGAAGTCAGGAAAGATTCAAGAGCTAGTTGCCCTTAAAGTTGTTGCTGAGCACATCCAGTCCGAAAATTATGGAAACAACCCCCATAGGGTCCATAAAAAGAAAGAGGAGGATGTTTCCTTGATACTACAAGGTCAGAAGGGCTGTCAGAATATGCCTATCCAAAGGAGAAATTACACTCCTTTTCAAGCACAGTCTTCAAACCCTCCAATGCCCAAGGGTGGAGAAGTCAACGAACTCGAGTGTTCACACCCCTGGGGGACTCACTCTAGAACATTCTCAATCTTCTGACCACTCAAAAGAAAATTACGCATCTTCTTCCACCAGCCAACCAGAATGGGAGAGGTTTCAATGCTACTCGGAAGTGTGCTTATCATGCTGGGGCTCCGAGACATGATACTCAAGATTGATGGGCCTTGAAACACAAGATCCAGGACTTAATAGACATCAATGAGATCGTGGTCACCAAACCCGATCAACCCCATGTGCAAGACAACCCTCTTTCTTGACACAAAGAAGAAGAGGTTAATATGATTAATTGGAGCAGTGGACAAAGTTCCAATTTAAATGGTGGATCCTCACAGACCAGCAAGGATAATGCTGACAAGTGGGACTATGCAAAGTTCTAGTTTATAATGGAACAGAAAATGAATGCTCTGCGTGAGCAACTTAACCAATTGGCATAACTGGTGGTCCATCAGCATCAAGTCACACGCCAATTGTTTAGTCAGGAGCATGCCAGTCTTCGTTCTCTTGTTACCAACACTCCACCGTGTACTCCATAAAAGGAAACACTGGAGGATTAAATTTCCAAAAGAGCGAATGCTATGGCCCGTCGTGATTTTGCCAACAAAAGAGAATTTACATACCTAGGCCAATCGATGGAAGAAATACTGCAGATGTTGATACATGAAGGAAGAATCATAACTCTGCTACCTCCAGTCAGCCCGCGTTCAAGACGGTTTGATGTCAATGGAGTATGCCAATATAACTCCCAATCTCGCGGCCACATAATAGAAGAATATTGGGCACTCCGCCACCTTATTCAGAATTTAATTGACAGCGGTGTCCTGCAGATGGCAGACGACGATGTCGTGGTATTAGAGAGTGGGGATGCATTTTATACAAAGTGGAAGGAAGTCGTAGCAGTCATATCTTCTGAGGTAGATACAGCTACACCCTCACATACAATCCAACCCGTTCAGCTTAAAGGTCTTGACAATCCTTTGAAAGTGGCTGCTCTAGAGCCAATTATCTTACCAGTTAGACCACAATATCCTATTATCAGCCTACGAAAAGTTCCACGGAATTATGAAAAGGCTAAAGGATCCACAACTCACATAACTGCTACAATATCGAATGACAATCCACTATATCTTCCCCAAAGGGTGATGAAGCCTACCATCAAGTCAAAGGGGAAGATTCACATGGAGAAGGTGGAAGAATTTCTCCGTACTATGGGCCATAATGAAGCCAAGGTGGTTTTAAGCTTAAGAGAAGCTCCACATCAAATTTTCATATATGACTTGGTTTTCTCATATGAAGATCACAGGAACGTATTACTGAGGGTTCTAGAAGAAGCCCAACTGCCTAAGTCAGTAGATGTTCAGAAATTCCAGCATCTGGTGGGTCACATTTTTAACATCAATGTGATATCTTTTACTGATGACGACATACCTCCCGAAGGGACCGGTCATTATAAGTCGTTGCGCATTGCAATTTTGTCCTCCGATTATATGGTGGGAGGAGTCTTGATAGATGGAGGTTCATCTCTGAATATATGTCCTTATGCTACTATGGTAAAGATGAACATCAATCTCAATTGGATCCGAAGAAACTCTGTCGGAGAGATTGAACTGCCAGTGGTGATCGATCCACATAAATTCAGCATATCTTTCCACATTATCAAATTAGATACGGGATACAACCTGCTTTTGGGAAGGCCGTGGATTCATATGGCCGGAGCAGTCCCATCCACCCTTCATCAGCAACTTAAATACATTATCAATAATAGCCTAGTTACTGTCGATTCTAAGCCAGAACGTCCTGCACAGGGTGACATACCACTCATCAAGTTCAATTCAGAAGTTGAGCCGGTCAGTTTTCATGCCCTAGAGGTGAGCAACACTCATTACCATCCTATTGGGGCACCACCTCTCATACCCCAGATTTCTACCGAAGTAAGTAATGTCGGCCACTCAAGAAATGATGTCATTAGGTTATCAACCTGGATAAAGGTTGGACAAAGACAATCTGGGCATCAAGAGCCCAATTCAAGTGTCCAGTCAAACATGGACAGCAGGACTAGGCTATACTGCTAGTTCCAGTCGCAGTAATCCTTATAAGTACAAACAAATTCCTTCAGTTTCAGCCACACGTCCATTATCTCCACCTATAGTGCCTGAGCCTGTACGGTCTCCTATAAAGGTGCATGCCCATATAATGGCCATGTTATTTCCTAAACTAATACCCGTAAAGGAGAAAGAAATCCTAGTTCCAGATCCAAAAGTGGCAGAAAAGGAATGAAGGATTAAACAAGACATCGTCAGAATGATGTCAAACATACGCGTCATTATCCATGATGAACAAACAAATAGATACACCCCAGACGATGATTTCCCAGATGTAATGGTCATCATTCGGGAGATGGAAGATGATGACAACCCCTCCATCACTGTAGTCCATCAGAACTTCACCCTTGCCAATTGGAGCAGCACTCCTTTCATTGGTCAACAAGGATAAAACGGGCAGAAACTCCTTCTGCCCTATATATAATCATACCTGCTTACATTTCTGTACAGTAATAGAAGTTGTTTTTGTAAGACCCTAAATTATTATAAATAAAATCAAATTTTCTCTAATTATTATTGTGAATAATAAGGTGTTAATTTGATATAATGCTTTGGTTATGGATGAAATGTGCAAATTTTGCAAAATAAGCAAGTGGTTATAAAATATTTATTTTTGTCGGGGAATATTTGTTTGGTCGTGGAATATTCTTATTATCGGGGAATATTCGTACGACGACGCAACCATTTGTGGGCCCCATAACAGTTAACTGTCGGATGAAGAAAATGACACGTTTGAGTTTTTATAAATAATGGCATTTTGGCTACCGTTAACACCATTGGAATGCCCGGTGGTTAAAATACAGTAATACGCGTGGTTGCACAATAGCACACGGTTTTGCACAGTATTTTTGAATTATTGATTCTTACGTAAGAAGGCACTACTCAATAATTGTTACAGTAATTACTGTTCAAAATTTTATTTTATTGATTCAATAATTGATGCTTTGATATTTTATATTATTGTTGTTTCAATAATTGTCACTGTACAATATTTCCCATTATCAGATCAATAATTCATATTATTTGAATAATATTATTAGATAGCATTATTGGTAATGTCTAGAAAGTTCTGTTAAGGAGATGTTTGGTCACCTAATTGCGCGCCAATAAGGAGAAATCTTTATCGAAAAGCCCCTTTTTTCCTGGGAACGGTCTGGTTATCATTATTGTGATTCTGTAATATTATTTGTGAATAATTATTTATTGATTTATATGATAAGGAAATATTTATTTGATGTGGATATAAATGTTGGATTTATTCATTTTATGTGGTTATAAATGAAGGAAAGTGGTCAGAATGACTCATAATCCGAAAAATTAGTGTTCTAGAGATATTGTGTTAGTTATAAATTTTATTCCGACCGTTGGATCGTTGTGATTTTTGGATATATTATACATATATAAGTTGAGGATTTGTCCACAAATTTTGAACCGTTAAAAAATGAACGTATGATTTGTTGTGAATTTTAAGAGGTAACTGGTTCAGAAATTGTTAAAGTTTCTAAATTTATCATTTTGGTAGAAAATTCTAGAATGAGTGGGCCCCACCTATGGTTGGTGAAGAAATGTGCTAAAATTTATTTTCAAAAGTGGTGGGCTTGAATAGTAGCAGGTAAAGCCATCAGGTAGCAGGTTAGTCTGCTATGGCGTTCTAAGCACTTTTCTATAAATAGGTTGCTTAATTAGAATTAAAAATCACACTAGAAACATGTTTTCTCTCTTTCTCTCTCTATATTATCGAGCGTATTTTGTGAGTATTTAGATACTTTGTGAGTTGCTATTCATCAGTGCAAATTTCCTTCAACGTCATATCCGATATTCTAATCAGAAGTACTGCTCTTTTGAGGTAATGGATATTATTTTTTCGTAATGATGTTATTCTTTCAATATCATTATACCGAAATATTGGTATGAATTTTATTGTGAAATTTCTACCTTTTTGTGTCGGGATTACTATTTACGTATACGGCACTATTCACGTATATGACACTATTCACGAATACGACACTATTCACCAAAAAATGAATTTTTCTTTTTTTTGTCCAAGATGTCTATTATGCTTACTATCTTTGATTGTATCTATGTTTTGATCTTTATTTTTGAATTCTGCTTCATAATTGGTTTTTATGCAGTATTATTGAACTTGGATAAACTGTAATACGAATCCCTAATATTTATCTTTTGTCTCACTAGATTCGTTTTCTTTAAGATATTTTTCATCATCCTCAGTCCTAAATGACGATATTACTTGATAAATATCTTTGGCCTGTAGTGCAAAGATGTATGATTACCTGATGAATATCTTTGGCTCGTAGTGCAAAGATGAATAGGTGTTGAGATGAACATGACCAACTGGTGATACAAATGAATATCTTTAGCCTGTAGTGCAAAAATGAATATTTGATTCAAGTTGTATATTGATTGATGTTATAGGGATAAAATATTGATGATGGACTTTTAAATCTTATAAGATAGTAGAATTCTTTCTCTACTGGACTCTTCTAATGGATTGTTGTTTTCGCTGCAGTTGTTGATCTAAAACTTGATGTCTGTTATGTTTTATCAAATTTTTCCCTATTGAAGACTAATGATAAATTGCTGTATATTATCTTAGTCATAATATTCTTTACTGGGCTAGTTGAGCTCACCATTTTTCCTTTTTGTTCCATTTTTTTTCTCAGGAGGTGAGAACATATCAGGAACTAGCCGGGGTATGGAGTGATCGTTCAGGATAGTTGTTTTAGTTGTCCTCACTATTTTGTAAAATAGTGTATCAATAATTATAATGAGGACTCCCTTTGAGTTTGTATATTGTCTATTAGACAATATTTGTATTCAAACTCACAGTTTATGTGTTATCATATTTTGCACGATAATTGTATTAATGAAGTTTTATTTGTTTCTGTACCATGTATTTGGCGACTCAGAATGGGTGATGTATACCTGTTTTCGGGGCGTCACAGTTGGTATCAAAGCTTAGGGATATGAACCCTGGCTGAGATGTGAGACAAGAACTATGAGGGGAGAGACGGGGAATTCCTTCGCTAGTATGACCTGACTAAGTTTATTTGGTTGGTCAGTCGAAGTATAGGGATATTATATGATACGTTAATTTGTTTAATTAACATTTGTTTTATGACAGTTTTTAAGAATGGCAGCAGAGAACGTTAAAAATGGAGTGAATGAGACCGTGGAGACACCTCTAATCACCAATCAGGATAATGTGATGTCAGGCGAAGAAGAAATTAGAGATATTCTTGTGGTGAGGGAAGAATTAATAGTTGCACCCGAGATAGTCGCAGAGGTAGCAGCTGAGAGTGAGGAAGAAGAGGAACCTGAGGAGAATTTATTAGAAGAAATTTATGATCGAAATGTAGAATTGCAAAATCGTATTCCTGAGTTAGAAGAGCATGCTGAAGAACGGCAGGCGGTCGTGGAGCAAAAAGATGCAACGATTCAAGCTTGTATCACCCGATATGTGATGCTTGAACAGAAGCACTCTTTGGCAGAGTAAAAGATGATAAAGATGGAATCTGAACTGAAAGAAGAAACACCTGAACGAGTGAGAATGAGTGATGCATGGGTAAAAGCCGCATGACGCGTTGATATTGTGGAAATAGATTTTCGATCTAAGAAGGCTAAAATAGATGATATGTATTTATCTTTTTGGACAACAATTGAGAGAACCCAACATCGAGTTTTGAATTACCCTGTACATTGCGGTCAACCCCAATTCGATATGGATCGAAGATTAATGATTCAGATCATGAAACAGGAGTATGACGAAGCAGTTGAGGGTGGAATATGCCCTATAGTAAAAGTCAATTCTAGCGATAATGATGACACCAAAGGCTATCCCAGACAAGTCAAAATCGGTGGCTCAAGTGAGAGCGCCTTTCACAACTTTCCGAAAAGTGAGGAACCAAACGAAGTTATCACGGGTTAGTTAATTATAAATTCTTGCGAAGTCTATACCTTAAAAGATACCGATTCTACCCATTCTTTTATGTATCCTGCTTATGCTCAACGTTTAAACTTGACTCCGGAGAAATTGGACTTTGACTTATCTGTGGAAACTCCGTTAAGAAAAACTTTCGTTACATCCACTGTTTATAAATCTTGCTTGATTCAAGTTGGAACCATAACATTTCCTGCCGATCTTATTTCGTTGAAAATACTTGCATTTGATGTGATTTTAGGGATTGATTGGTTAAACATGCATCATGCTAAAATCGATTGTTTTCGTAAGGTTGTTAGTTTTTATATTCCTAACTAACGTATTATGCGAATTCAAACAACCAAACCACTAAAGTCAATCACTGTCATATAAAGCCATAAAGCTATTCATTTATTGAAAAATGGATGTCAAGCTTTCTTAGCCCGTGTCACAGACTTAAACAAAAACACGTCAGATTTGAATAATATTTATGTTGTTAGTGAATTTCCTGACGTATTTCCTGAAGAATTTCCTGGCCTACCCCCAGAGCGTGATATTGAATTTTGTATCGACTTTGAACACGGTACAAAATCCATTTCTAAAATCTCATGTTGAATGACTCCTATTGAACTTCAGGAGTTAAAAACCCAACTACAGGAGTTGGTACTCAAGCCTCTATCTGGTGACTTCCTTTGTAGAATACACCAAAGATAGACTCTCCGTAGGGGACACGATATTTGTGTGGTGGTAAAACGATAGGTGCTATTGTGACATGATATCCAAGATTGGGATATGAGTCAAAGTTGAGAGCAACTTAAGTCAGTAATCGAAATACATAGCTTTCTGGGCTTTGCTGGTTACTATCGGAGATTCGTGGAAGGATTTTCTCGAATCGCTACTCCGTTAACTCAGCTGACTCGTAAAGATACAAAATTTGGTTTGAGCGAGGATTGTAAGAATAGTTTTCAAGAACTTAAGAGGAGACTCATTTCGGCACCTGTTCTGACAATACCATCTGGTTCGGATGGATTTGTTATCTACAACGATGCTTCAGGAAAAGGGTTAGGATGTGTTCCCATGCAACGTGGGAAAGTCATAGCATATGCCTCGCGATAACTCAAAGAATATGAGAGGAATTATCCTACTCATGATTTGGAGTTGGTAGCAGTCGTTTTCACATTGAAGATCTGGAGGCACTACCTGTATAGGGAGAAAGTGGAGATCTATACAGATCATAAAAGCCTCAAATATTTCTTCACCCAAAAGGAACTCAACATGCGGCAATGACGTTGGCTCGAGCTGTTGAAAGAGTGCAATGTTGTTAACACAAAGGTCCATTATGTATGACTTGCAAAGAATGGAGATAGAGGTAAAGGCTCCAAGTACCCACGTGATGATATCAAACATTCGAGTAGAACCGACTTTAATCGATAAAGTTAAAGTTGCTCAAGCTACGAACATGGAGTTGATGCGTATGAAGAAGAAAGTGTAAGAAGGTGCTATTCTAGAAGTAAGAATCGATGAAGAAGGAATACTTTGAGTCAACTCCAGACTTTGTGTTCCTAACAATTCTGACTTGAGGCATAGAATCGTGATGGAGGCACACAACACACCGTTTGTAATCCATCCTGGGAGTACCAAAATATATCATGATCTTCGGCATACATTTTGGTGATAATAATATGAAGAGAGAGATCGCGGAGTTTATCTCAAGGTGTTTAACTTGTCAACATGTAAAGGTGGAGCATCAAGTGCCAAAGGGTCCATTACAACCACTTTAGATTTTGAAATGGAAGTGGAAACATGTTACTATGAATTTCATTACGGGTCTTCCTAAGGTTTCTCAAGGCATAGATGCGATTTGGGTCAATGTTGATAGATTAACCAAGTCTGCGTATTTCTTGCCTATACGGGAGACTTATTCCCTTGAACGTCTTTCTAGTATGTACGTGAATGAGATTGTAAGATTGCATGGCATGCTAGTATCCATAGTTTCAGATCGTGACCTAAGATTCACTTCACAATTTTGGGTTAGCTTGCAGAAAGCTATGGGCACAGATTTACGATTCAGTTCGGCATACCATCCTCAAATAGATGGACAATCAAAGAGGACTATTCAAACTCTTGAAGATCTATTAAGTCTATGTGTCCTAGATTTTAAAGGGAGTTGGGATAAGTACCTACCATTGGTGGAATTCTCATACAACAATAGTTATCAAGCAAGTACAGACATGGCTCCATTTGAGGCGTTGTATGGAAGAAAATATCGTTCTCTAGTATGCTGGAATGAAGTGGGTGAAGCAATGTTGTTGGGACCAGAATTAGTACACATGACTACAAAAAAGATTCAAATGATCCGGCAACGTATAAAGACCTCACAAGATCGACAAAAGAGTTATGCTGATCTTCATCGAAAGGACGTGTAATTTAATATTGGGGATCATGTATTGTTACGTATTTCTCCATGGGAGGGAGTTAAAAGATTTGGGAAGAGAGAAAAGTTCAATCCACGATTTGTTGGTCCATTTAAAATTCTTGACCAAATAGGAAATGTGGCCTATAGACTCGCATTACCTCCAAGCATGTCTCGTGCTTCGTAAATACGTGAAAGACCCGAACCACATTATTGAGTTAGAACTGGACGAGATAGCCGAAGATTTAACGTACGAGGATGTACCTGTTAAGATCTTGGATACGAAAGAGCATGTCCTACGTATGAAGGTTATACCACAAGTTAAGGTTTTGTGGAGAAACCATGCTATTGAAGAAATGACCTGAGAGTTAGAATTAGAAATGAAAGCGAGGTACCTTCACCTTTTCGAAATACCAGGTACGTATGTCAATTTCGAGGATGAAATTTCATAAGGAGGGGAGATTACAAGACCCCAACTTATTATAAATAAAATCAAATTTCCTCGAATTATTATTGTGAATAATAAGGTGTTAATTTGATATAATGCTTTGGTTATGGGTGAAATGTGCAAATTTTGCAAAATAAGCTAGTGGTTATAAAATATTCATTTTTGTCGGTGAATATTTGTTTGGTCGTGGAATATTTTTGTTGTCGAGGAATATTCGTACGACGGAGCAATAATTTATGGGCCCCATAATGGATAACTGTTGGATGAAGAAAATGACAAGTCTGAGTTTTTATAAATAACGGCATAATGGTTACCGTTAAAACTATTGGAATACCCGGTGGTTAAAATACAGTAATACGCGTGGTTGCACGGTAGCACACGGTTTTACACAATATTTTTGAATTATTAATTCTTACGTAAGAAGGCACTACTCAATAATTGTTATAGTAATTACTGTTCAATATTTTATTTTATTCATTCAATAATTGATGCGTTGATATTTTATATTATTGTTGTTTCAATAATTATTGCTGCACAGTATTTTCCATTATCAGATCATTAATTCATATTATTTGAATAATATTATAAGATAACATTATTGGCAATGTCTAGAAAGTTCTGTCTAAGGAGAGGTTTGGTCATCTAATTGCGCGCCAGTAAGGAGAAATCCTTATTGGAAAGCCCCCTCTTTCCTAGGAACGGCCTGGTTGTCATAAATGTGATTCTGTAATATTATTTGTGAATAATTAATTATTGATTCATATGATATGGAAATATTTATTTTATGTGGATATAAATGAGGGAAATATTTTTGTGGTTAAAAATGAAGGAGTTTATGTTGAGGTTTTTATCCGTATTTTTGTCGGAATGGAGGTATTAAAAATCAGGGTTTTTGAGATATTTTGCGGGGGTTATAATTTTTAATCCGACCGTTGGATCGTAGTAATTTTTGGATATGTTATACATATATAAGTTGAGTATATGTCCACAAATTTTGAACCGTTAAAAATGAACGTATGATTTATTATGAATTTTACGAGATGACTGGTTCAGAAATTGTTGAATTTTTGGAGTTTATCATTTTGATGGAAAATTCTAAAATTGGTGGGCCTCACTTGTGGTTGGTGAAGAAATGTGCTGAATTATATTTCAAATGTGGTGGGTGGGAATAGTAGCAGGTAAAGCCATCAGGTTGCAGGTCAAGCCTACTAAAATTTTCCTATAAATAGAGGGCTAAGTTAGAATTGAAAATCACACCAGAAATAAGTTTTCTCTCTTTCTCTCTCTAGATTATTGAGTGTATTTTGGGAGTATTTAGATACTTTGAGAGTTTCTATTCATCAGTGCAAGTTTCTTTCAGCCTTATACCGGTATTCCGACCAGAAGTACTGATATCTTGAGGTAAGGGATATTATTTTCTTCTTAAATGATATTATTTTCTTCAATATCATTATGCTGAAATATTGATATGAGTTTTTATCAAATTTGAAACTTTTTGTGTCGGAGTTACTATTCACGTATACGGCACTATTCACGTATACGGTACTATTCACGAATACGGCACTATTCACTGAAAAATAAAATGTTCCCTTTTTGTCCAAGATGTCTATTATGGTTACTATCTTTGATGGTATCCATGTTTTGATCTTTATTTTTGAATTCTGCTTCACAATTGATTATTATGAAGTATTATTGAACTTGGATAAACTGTTATACGAATCCCTAATATTTGTCCTTCTGTCTCACTGGATTCGTTCTCTTTAAGATATTTTTCATCATCCTCAGTCCTAAATGATGATATTACTAAATATCTTTGGCCTGTAGTGCAAAGATGTATGATTACTTGATGAATATCTTTGGCCTGTAGTGCAAAGATGAACAGGTGTTGAGATGAACGTGACCGACAGGTGATACAAATGAATATCTTTGGCCTGTAGTGGAAAGATGAATATTTGGATGAAGATGATTATTAATTGATGTTACAGGGATAAAATATTGATGATGGACTTTTAAATCTTAGAAGATAGTAGAATTCTTTCTCTACTTGACTCTTCTAATGGTTTGCTATTTCCGCTGCAGTTGTTGATCTAAAATTAGTTGTCGATTATATTCTATCAGATTTTTTCCTGTTGAAGACTAACGATAATTTGTTGTATATTATCTTAGTCATAATATTCTTTACTGGGCTAGTTGAGCTCACCCTTTTCCTTTTTGTTCCATTTTTCTTCTCAGGAGGTGAGAACATAGCAGGATCTAGTCGGGGTATGGAGTGATGGTTCTAGAAAGATGTTTTAGCAGTCCTCACTATTTCTGTAAAATAGTGATTGAATAATTGTAATGAGGATTTATTTGAGTGTGGATATTGTCCAGAAGATAATATTTGTATTTAAACTCACAGTATGTGTTGTCGTATTTTGCACGATAATTGTATTATTGAAGTTGTAGTTTGCTTTCTGTACCATGTATTTGGCGACTCAGAATGGGTGTTGTATACCTATTTTGGGGGCGTCACATTATTTGAATAGTATTATTAGATATCATTATTGGCAATGTCTAAAAAGTTCTGTCAATGAGAGGTTTGGTAACCTAGTTGCGCGCGAATTAAGAAAAAATTCTTATCAGAAAGCCCCCTCTTTCTTGGGAACGACCTGGTTGTCATTATTGTGATTCTGTAATATTATTTGTGAATAATTATTTATTGATTTATATGATAAGGAAATATTATTTAGATGTGGATATAAATGTTGGATTTATTCATTTTATGTGGTTATAAATGAAAGAAACTGGTCAAAAGGACTCATAATCTGAAAAATTAGTGTTCTTGGGATATATTGCGTAAGTTATAATTTTTAATCCGACCGTTGGATCGTTATGATTTATGGATATGTTATACATATATAAGTTGAGGATTTGTCCACAAATTTTGAACCGTTAAAAAACGAACGTATGATTTGTTATGAATTTTAAGAGGTGACTGGTTCAAAAATTGTTGAAGTTTATAAATTTATCATTTTGGTAGAAATTTCTAGAATGAGTGGGCCCCACCTATGGTTGGTGAAGAAATGTGCTGAAATTTATTTTCAAAAGTGGTGGGCTTGAATAGTAGCAGGTGAAGCCATCAGGTAGCGTCTGCTATGGCATTCTAAGTATTTTCCTATAAATAGGGTACTTAGTTAGAATTAAAAATCACACCAGAAATAAGTTTTCTCTCTTTCTCTCTCTATATTATCGAGCGTATTTTGTGAGTATTTAGATACTTTGTGAGTTGCTATTCATCAGTGCAAGTTTCCTTCAGCGTCATAACCGATATTCTAGTCAGAAGTAATGCTCTTTTAAGGTAAGGGATGTTATTTTTTCGTAATGATGTTATTTTTTCAATATCATTATACTGAAATATTGGTATGGATTTTATTGTGAAATTTCTACCTTTTTGTGTCGGGGATTGTGACGCTCCCAAATCCGGGTTACCTGACCCCCGAGTATGGTGTTCACGATCCACAATATAATACTATTTAACTACCCATTTATATATAAATAGGAATACATAAGTCATTAACATATGTTGTTAATACATAAGTCCCAGGTCCACTAACCTTAACATTTCATACATACCCCTTAGATATACAAAAAGGGTTTACAATACAACATAATAATAATATTGTTCATCATAACTAATTTATAACTATGCCTTTTCCTTTGTTCTTCTTCGCAGTACCTTCTGAAACTTCATCCCTAGCTGAAAAGTTTTATTTAGCAAGGGTGAGCAACAAGTTTGCCCCACAAATTATGACATACGATAAATGTATAAGAATCAATAACAAGTCTTCTCACATTCTACGCAACAATAATTTGATAATGAAAGATTACAACACTTTCAATGTTTTCTACGATATTCAAATGAATAATCAAGAATTAATTCTACGAAATAGCAAAGTGGAATGTTTTCCAGATTTAAGCTGAGCGATCCATTGGATTTTGAACTTCTCTTCTCGAGTAACTATCAAAGTTATACTTTGATATACCCAGGTGTATCAGATAACCATAAAGATTAAATCATACCCCTCTACAAGTACTTAGAGCCGGCTAACTCCTTGTATCCTATATTATGCATAATACTTAAGTCGCGCGCAATGGTCGAATATACCACTAAAAATTTTTCCTTTATATAAAATGTTGTTCTTCTCAGTCTCATAATCAAGATTTGATTTTTACAACGAAATACTGTGATTTCAATTTCTATTTACTTCTCAATCTAGTAGAAATAATTGCCATTGATTTGTCAATAACAATTGAATTCTCTTCTCGAACCTATCAAGTTCTAACAAATGTTCGTTTAGCCAGAATAATTAGCTAAGACAGTTCTCAATATAATTTTGACAATAAATAGGAAGTATCCGTACTGTCAATTCTAGCTTCTACGGATATGAATATCCAACAACAATTATTCTACGAATGTATATATTCCGAATCAGTAATTCAATTTGAATTATTAAACATGCACTAACTGCGAATAATCAATAATAAATCCCTGGACGTGGTATAATTAGCAATAATTAACCACTGTAATAATTTAATGAATATAACTCAAGGTTGAGTTAGGGAACTTGCCTCTTCTGTTGATTACAGATACACAATAAACTTATCTGCTTTTGAAAGACCTATAACTAATAATATCGGTCTCACAATTAGCACAATAATTCACAACACACAACACTGTATTCTACAGTAAAACTTCTCCTAGGCACATTACCACATAGCCACATCAGTAATTTATAATCTATATAAACACTTAACAAGTCTAATTAGTTCAGTCTGGTTGGGCTTCAGTCCATTCTCAGTGTTCTGGTCACCTTATCCGACAATTAACACAATCATTGTCAAGTAAATTCGATTTCAAAGCTTCAATATTGTTTTAGATAAGTTAAATATCATTAATAATATTTTTCAGAATATTAATATTAATAACATACTTGTCAAAATATTAAAGTTATTTTTAATAACTTAAAATATTTTTAAATCATAAATATTCTACTTAAATGATTTTTTAAAAAAATAATTAAAATAATTTTTAAATTATCACCATTAATATCTAAATATTAATGAAATTACTATCCAAATTTTAAAAGTCATTAGATATAAATAAAAATATTTTTAAATCATTTTTCTCATTTTTAAATCAATAAAATCATTTTTAATTCAATTATTTAATATAATAAATAAATAAATCTTATATCATTAATATTAATTTATTAATAAGAATTCTCCAAAATAATAAAAATTATATTTTATTATTCAAAATATTTTCTAACACTTTATTCTTATTTAAAATAATTTTTAAATCAATAAAATCATTTTTATCTTATTTATTTAATTTAATAATTAAATAAATATAATATCACTAATATTAATTTATTAATGAAAATTCTCTAAAAATATTAAAAATTATAATTTATAACTCAAAATATTTTTTTAAATATATTATTCTAATTTAAAATGATTTTTCATAATAATAAATCATTTTCCTCTAATTTATTTAATACACTAATTAAATAAATTAAATACCTTTAATATTTAAATAATTATAAATATTAAAGGAAAGTATTCCAATTGGTAAAAAATTATTTTTCATAATTTAAATAATTTTTAAGACCATTTTTAACAATTTTTAGAATTTAATTCTATTTTTAAATAATTTTTGGAAAATTCAAAATTAGAAAATAAATAAACTGTCGCTATAGCCCTTTAGTGACACAAAGCGTCGTTATTGGTGTTCGTGAGCTTAAGAACATTGACAACTTCATGTTCAAGGTCCAACGTTTGACTACGTTTAATTCTCAGTATACTTAGTTTTTGGGCAATTTCTCACCATGATCTTGTAGTCGGTACACCACACTACAAAAAACAACCAATATTTAAGTCATATATCAATATATCATGAAGATCTGGACTTGTAAACATACTGTCAGACATTACTTTGATTTCTCCAGAAACCCAAAACTTCGACTAGTCACTTTCCAGTACAAATTAATCTAGGTTTTGATCATGGGTTTGGTGGTTTTATGATTCATACATATAGTATTCATTACAAGGAACAACGAGATGTCAAGATCTTAGTCCAAAAACAACAGATCCATAATTTATCACTTGGTCAAAGTCTGTCAGAATCAATGCTCTTCCCGTTTTTGGAAATTCCAGAAACTGCAAATTAGGGTCTAGTTGCCTAGTTTGACCACATAATCCGATCAGTATGTTGATGTTTTAAGAGGTCTAAAGACCTAGATCTATAGTCCATTATACAGGCTACAACATGGTTACCATAACATTATCAAAACACAAAACAACTGTTAGATCACAAGCCAACAAAACGTTGTCAAACGGTGTTCATGCAATTTTGGGTTGCCCAGAAATGGACTGGTCATGCCCGGTCAATGGGTTTTGACCAAGAATAACTCCTGATCTAAACATTAAATGACTCGGATTCCACTTGCAGATTAAAGACCACATACCAGGCTACAAATCCAAAACATAAAATAAGAAATATCTCAAACAAACAAAGATTTGTGGCGTCTGACATTAGCTTGTCAAACCACAAATCATGTTCTTGACAGTTCTGAAAATCATCACTTTTAAAGCCATTTGGTGCTATGGATCTATGTTATATCAACATAGATCATCATAAAACATCATATAGCAAAGATCTAAACACATAAACACAAAATTTTTCTTAGCAACTTGGATCAAAAATGAAAATAGGTTTATACCTTCTAGCTTTAAATTCTTGATCTTTGCTCTCCAATCTTATATTGGGTGATCTAGGGACTGATTATGTTACTGAGGAACTTGTAAGATTCGGAGGTTTTGAGAGAAAATGAGTTGGTGAGAGCTAGGTTGAAAAATAAGTTAAGTTTAGTAACTTTCTCTAACCCAAATCTATATATATGATGATATGTTTCTATGGCTGATACAATGAACTGATTTGTTGGAGTTTAATGAGTCACCAAGTCAAATGAGTTGGTCACCAACTCCAATATTTGCTAGATTTACAAGTTAGCTATTAAAAATATACTAAAAGGGCATTTTGGTCTTTTCCTCCCAAATTTAATGGCATACATAGAATTTGTCACACCTTTAGGGTTTAACCCTAAGGTCCTAACCCTTAGGTTTTAAATATTTAGTTTCTAAAAATTTCCAAATTAGAGTTTTAATTAGAAAATTTAAACTTCTAAATTACAATTAGGGTTTCCTAATCACACCAACGTTTAATAAACACATTAAGATTACCAATTAGGATTAGGGTTTCCTAATTAGAGTTTAGGATTCTCAGATTTAAAATTAGGGTTTCCCGGCATACGATTAGGGTTTCTAGCTATGCGTTAGGATTTTTAATCCTGAGATTAGGGTTTATTAATTTTAAACCTTATCCGATCAATCCTGGATCAAAATTTCTATACAGTACAAACATGTATTCATTGATACGATTATTTTAAATTGCACTTTCTATTGAATCCCTATCCAAAAATTAGGGTTAGGGTTTCTAAAGCTTTTAAGCACAACTCTGCTCTAAATTTATTAGTCAATACACAAATTGACCTTCTCGAGACTCGTATCACAAAAACTTGTCACAAAATTGATAATCAATATTAATATTAATAAAAAAAATAATTTGTAAACTTTTTATTATTCAAAATCCCGTGTTATCACATTCACCCCTCCTTAAAAGGATTCCGTCCTCGGAATAACCGCTTTCTTGTTTTCTACAATCTTTTAAAGTTGTATCGTCAATTTATTTTTATCAACACAATATTAATTTTGTGTCTCAATTCTAACCTGTGACTTGAATCTACAAGAGAAAATAGTTCACAGAAATATCTGACTCATAATTCTCGCGTAATTTAGGTATTAAGCGAAATCATTATCTGCTGCCATCTCCTGAGCAGCCACTGCATCGTGCGCCGTCATGTTGAATGTACGGGCGGTTGATCTTCCTGGCTGTGTAGGTCCTTGAATTTCCAAGGTTCCGCCACTAGGTCCCTTGTTGACACTTTCCTTCTCCGCATTCTTCTTCGGACAGTTCTGAACCAAATGATCAGTCGATCCATAGTCATAACAACCTTGTATCTTCAGACTGGGACAATTGGGTGACATGTGCCCCTCTTGCCCACAGTTGTAACAGACTCCTTTCTTCTTCAGACAAACACATGCATGGTTCTTCCAATAAATTGCACATGGCTCCCTCCATTTCCTATTCTCTTCAGTCTTGCTACCCGATTGGGTATTATCACTCCACTTCCTTTTGTTCTGGTTACTACCACCACTCCTTCCTCCATCACTTATCTTCTTATTCTTCTCCTGATGAAATCGAGATGTAGCTTCACTCCCTCCTTCAGCAATTAATGCTTTCTCCAGTAAAGCCGCGAACGTATTGATCTGTAATACTGCTACCTTGTTGAATATCCCTAGCTTCAGTCCGTTCTCGAATCTTCTCGCCTTTTTCGCCTCTGTGTCCACCCGAAGAGGTGCAAATCTAGCCAACTTATTGAATTTGGCAGCGTATTCTGATACTGACATATTATCCGGCTTCAATTCTAGAAATTTAACTCCCATTCTGGATTGCATACTCGGTGAAAAGTAGTTCTCAAAGAACAACTCTTTGAATCTGGTCCAAGTCACCACAGCTGTACCAGCCCTCGCTTTATTAGTCTCCTACCAGTAATTGGCTTCACCCTTCATCAAATAAGTTGAAAAAGTTGTCTTTTGCTCTTCTTCCACACGCGCAATAATGAATGCTTTTTCCATCTCCTTTACCCAAGTCTGGGCTTCTATCAGATCTGTTGTTCCCTTGAATTTAGGTGGTCCTACCGCTTTAAAGTCTTTGAAGTTAGGCAATCTGTCAGCTGGCTGTTCTCTCGCTCTTCCTATTCCTGCTGGAGCTCTATTCCCCATAGCTTCGGCTATCATATTTGTAAAATTTTGCATCGGGTCAGCTTGACCTCCTTCATTATTCACTGATTACTCTTCTTTTTGATTTCAATTCTGTCGTCTAAGCGGCATGATCTGATTTAAATGAAAATCTTATATTAATTCTCTTTCTCTACACAAATTCTTAACATAATAAGAATTCAACACATAATTCTCATATATAAACGAATATTTATTCAAATAGTTCATAACACATTTAATACTTAACATATATTACTATCCCTTTTTAAATCATATCAGGATTAACAACACAACTTTACACAAAAAGTTGTGAATCTCCATTCACACATAGTTATTACCATTTCATCAAACTTACCACACTTACGAGTTCATGAACTTGCCACAATTATATGAGTGTATGAACTTATCCTAGTCAGACCTTTGGCGTCCATTCGCTGAGGGGTTCAAAACATTTCATATAATTATGAGTCATTAACTTACCATAAGTATGAGTTTTAAGAACACACAAATTAATCTTAATCTTATTTTCATATAGAAAATAAAGATTTCATTCATACAAACATATATATTTACATATGTTTATATATCATTCTCGATATTACAATACTTAATATCATGGTCTTCTACTAAAAGATACTAATGCTCAAACTTAAACTATCTACTGCCCACTCCCTTCATCAGTCTTCTTCTTGTTGGGACACTTGTTGAATCTGTGACCCATTCCACCACATGAGAAACACTTCCTCGTATTCGGCTTAGGACAATGCAAAGAAATATGTCCTTCCTGCTTACAGTTGAAGCAGACGTTCTTCCACATCATGCATTCTCCCACGTGAGTCTTTCCACACTTGCTGCAAGCTTGCCTCTTCTTCGGGTTTGACCCTTTAGAATTAGGGCTGCCATTGTCCCTCTTTCATTTTTTCTTACCTTTCTGCTGCTTGATTGTTCCTTCAAACGATCCATCACCTTCAGTCTGCATCCTCTCCACCCGCACCTTGAGCTCGTTCCGTTCTTCAGTCATTTCGCGTAACGCTCGCTCCGTCTTCCATAACTCCCCCAAGAGAAATACTTTACTCCGGAGTTCCTGAACTTCTGCCGATAGTTGATCCTGTTCTCCAACTTTTGTCTTATTCTTTTTCTCTACCCTAGCTTGCTCAGACTCTGCCTCCTCATCTCCACTCAGATACATTTCGGGATTATCGTCATGATCGCTCCCCAGATTAATCATAGGTTCATCTTCTCCAACCTTCTCAACTGATTCGCTTTGCGCTGGTGTAAGATCCCAACTTTTTATAAATGAAATTGAATTTCCTCTATTATTTATTTTGAAATAGTAAGGGTTGACTTGATTAATGTAGTTAGTTATGGGTAAAATGCGCGAATATTTTAAAATAAACAAGTGGTTATAAAATATTCATTGTTGTTGGGGAATATTCGTTTGGTCATGGAATATTCTTGGTATCGGGGAATATTCGTACGACGGCGCAGTCTTTTGTGCGCCCTATAACAGGAAGTGATTGGATGAAGAAAACGACAAGTATACGTTGTTTACAGATAAGCGTAGTTGTTACCGTTAATACTGTTGGAGTTTAAAAGGTTAAAGAAGATATTGTGAAATAATTTCAAGCAGACATCATCATGGTGTCTACATACCCTGAATGGCTATCCAACATAGTCCCCTTGCCTAAACCAAGAGGAACGGTGCGAGTTTGTGTGGATTACCGGGATCTAAATAAAGCTTTCCTTAAAGATAGTTTTCTCGTGCCATTTATCCACATTCTCATTGACAATACTACTCAATACGACATGTACTCCTTTGCTGATTGCTTCGCACGGTACCATCAAATTATGGTTGCAGAGGAGGATCGTTAGAAAACTTCCTTCATCATGCCTTAGGGAACCTTTTGCTATAGACGGTTGTCGTTCGGCCTTATCAATGCCGGAGCTACCTACCAGCGAGCCATGATGGCTCTTTTCCATGATTTAATGCATAAGGATAAATAGATCTATGTGGATGACAACATTGTCAAATCTTGGAAGGAGGAAGACCACTTAGACCATCTCAAAAAGCTCTTCAACAGGTTGCGTAAGTACAACTTGAAGTTGAATCCAGCTAAGTGTTCCTTTAGCGTTAAATCGGGCAAGTTGCTAGGATTCCTAGTCAATCAAAAAGATGATTGAGCTGGATCCCACTAAAATCCAAGCCATTACGGAAATGCCCATTTCTCATATAGAGAAGGAAATACAGGGATTTTTGGGAAGAATAAACTTCATTAGCAGGTTCATTTCTAAACTCACAGCAACCTGTGAGCCTATCTTCAAGTTGTTAAGAAAGAACTCCTCCATGAAATGGAATAATGAGTGCCAGAAGGCATTCCTTACAATCAAAGAGCAGCTAGTCAAAGCTCCTATTTTGGTACCACCCAGGGATGATGTTCCCCTGTTCATGTACCTGTCCATAAGTGACAATGCCATGGGCTGCATGCTGGGACAGAAAGACGATAGATGCCAAGTGCGAGCTATCTACTACCTCAGCAAAAGATTCAGTAGCAGTGAACACAAGTACACTCTGATTGAGAAGACTTGTTATGCTTTAGCATTGGCTTCCATGAGGTTACAACATTACCTCCATGGTCACACAACCCATCTCATATCCCGCGTGGATCCTCTCAAGTATGTGTTCAGTAAACCCATGCTGAACTGCCGACTATCCAGATAGCAGTTGATCCTACAATAATTTTACATTGTTAACGTGACGCAAAAGTCCATTAAAGGTCAAGGAAATGTGGATCAACTAGCCGCCGCACCTTCAAGGGATTTTAAACCCTTGGAAACATACTTCCCCGATAAAGGGGTAATGGCAATTCAGCAACACCATTAGTACAATGCACGCTAAGTATGAAAGATGTATTTTGATGGAGCTGTAAACATGGAAGGTTCTGGGGCTGGTGAAGTTCTAGCATTCATTACGGGGGAGAAACATCCCGTCGCCGTCAAATTGTAGTTTGCCAACACCAAGAACATTGCTGAGTATGAAGGCTATATCATGGGGCAAAAACTTGTCCACTCAATGGGTATTACACGGTTAACTGTCTTTGGGGATTCCGAGTTGGAAATCAGAAAAACCACAGGAATCTATCACAACAAAGGTCTACACTTGCTGCCTTACCATCGGCAGGTTTAAAGATGGCTTCAAAGTTTGAAGAAATATCCTTCCTCCACATTCCTCGGAATAGGAATGATTTTGCAGATGCACTAGCAACTGTAGCCTCCTTGATCAACATACATGACAAGGAAGATATGACAACCCTCACATTTTCACAACAAAAGGCTCCAACCTATGGTAATTACATTGGAGAAGAATCGGATGAGCCACCTCCCATCCAACACCCTTGGTATCAGCATATCAAATAATACTTACAAGATAGATCTACACCCGCTAAGGCGAGCCCGACTGAAAGAAGGCGGATCCATCGATTGGCTATGAAATTCTACCTGAGCGGAGATGCACTCTACAAAAAAGATGCAAGATTAGGTCTCTCTCAAAGCTGACTGTGATGATCACGTCAAGAGATGTTACCAATGCCAAATTTATGGGAATGCTATCCATGCCCCTCTGAAGGAGCTCCACAATATAAGTTCGCCTTGGCCCTTCTCAATGTGGGGAATAGACGTGATCGGGCCCATCGAACTCAAAGCCAGTAATGGGCATCGGTTTATCTTCACCATGATCGACTACTTCACCAAATGGGTAAAAGCAGCCTCCTTCCCCAAGGTTACCAAAGAAGTTACCAATGATTTCATCAGAAATAATGTCATCTGTCGATATGGACAACCTGAGGTAATTGTATCAGAAAATGCTAAGAACCTCAACAACAAAATAATGGAGGAGTTGTGCAGTAAATTTCACATCAAACATCTCAACTTCGTCATCAACCGTCCAAAGATGAATGGTGATGTTGAAGCTTCTAACAAAAAGTTCATGCAAAAGATGTCCGCCAACCACAAAGGATGGCCTGACTTATTGCCTCTTACTATGTTAGCCTACAGAACATCAATGCACACTTCCACTGGGGCAACCCCCTACGCATTAACTTATGGGATGGAAGCAGTGCTCCCCATAGAAGTGGAAATGGAATCCCTCATAGTGTTGATAGACGCTCAGCTGGATGAGGACCAATGGGTACGAGATGTGTATCACCAATTGTCTCCAATAGACGAAAGGTGTGTCGCTGCTATCTTCCATGGTCAGTTATATTAACAAAGGATCGCCAGGTCCTACAACAGAAAAGTCCAGCTACGGCAGTTTAAACAACATGACTTGGTTTTAAAGAAGATCATTGACAACCAAGATTAGTCCAAGGGAAAATTAGTCCCTAACTGGGAAGCCCCGTTTATTTTCAAGGACGTATTGACATGAGGTGCTCTCAGATTACAGGAAATGGACGACAATGAATTTCCACAGCTTATCAACTCGGACACCGTGAAACGGTACTATATCTAAAGTCATCATCAAGCAAACATCCTGGTTTTGGATCACCAAATCCCCAATCATTTTAGGTTTTTAACCCTTCACTACATATAACTTCTCTTCACACTCATCTGCCCCATTAGGGACAAACACACTTTTCTAACCAGCATCCTGGTTTTCGGATCGCTAGATCCTTCTCTTCACTTGGTTTTGAACCCTTACTCAATTTTGCTTATCCCACTAGGGATTAAGCCTTTCACACCTCTAGTTTTACCCCAATAGGGATAAGACTTTTCACACCCGCAGTTTATCCTATACACGGGATTAAACTTTCTCGCACACAGTTTGTCCTGAAGACGGGATCAAACTTTTCCTTGGCTGCAATTCGTCCTGAATACGGGGCGAACTACACCGACCTGATCTCCTTGATACACAGGAGTACGTAGGCAACCATTTTATATGGCCCGATCGCAATAAAACATAAACAACAAAAACATTTTTACACCCTTTTCCTCGCAATAAAACAAAAACAACAAAAACATTTTTACACCCTTTTCCTTACAAAAAACAAAAAAAAACAAAAACATTCCTACACCCTTTTCTGCCACATACAGCGTTGAACCTCTTACACCAGGTTTGAACTACGCAGACCTGATCTCCTCTTCAACAGGAATACGTAGGCAGCCATTCATGGTTCGGTCTAACCCCTTATCAAAACACAAACACTTGTCAACGGTACTATGATCATCCTTCAATCTACCACATTTCATTGGCTTTAGAACAAAGGGATGGAACTACCTGACCTCCCCATGTAAACGGGAGATTCGGCGACTATCTAAGTTGAAGCTGTGCCTCAAAGAGAAACATCAATCCATAAGAGATGGAACTAACTGGGCTCCTCTTAAATAGGAGTACTGGCGGCCATCTGTGGTGAGGTCAACCTCAAAGAGGAAAGCCACATTCCTCTCCATATTTCCATACAGAAACTAGTCCCAAGACACCAAAGATAGTAGGGAATACATACAGATCAATGATCCATTTTGAAATATCCAGAGACAACTCAATGTCCATCCATCAAGGAAGAATTTAGAATACATCAAGACCATAAGGCCTGAAGAAACAAGCAAATATCAAGCAAGCAACAAGGCATAACTAAAAGGCGAAGTGATCAAAAATATATTCCCTACTATATATAATGCTATTTGATATACACAATGTAAACTGTACATGAAAAAATTGATGAGCTAGTATGTGCAGGAAAATACAAACATATCTATAAGTCAGTGTATATGCGAGCTATCAAGCCCAATATGGCCTCTCTCTCTGAAGAAGGAGGTAATGTTGTGGTCTCTTATAGCCATCTGCATAGTGATGTCGTGCTCATCAATATACGTGCTTATCTCTACAATCATGCCACTAGTAAAGGACCTCATTGTGGTACCATCTGTGACAGCTACATCCCAGGCAGATATGGCACTATCCCGCTCAACTATCACGGAATCTCTGGCTGATCTAGCCTCATCCCTCTCAACAATAGCAGCGTCTCTATGTGTTAAGGCATCATCTCTCTCTAACAGAGCTGCATCTCTCCCATCAAGGGTTGTCAACATCAAGGCTCTAGCCTGATATCTCTCGAAGGTCATCAGATGAAGACTCTGCTCAAAGTACTGTGCTGAATGCTGGATCACGACAGTGTTAGTACTGGGAGAATCTAAAAGAGCTATTGGAAACCCAATAAATGGCTCCTCCTCGGTGGGAGAATCAATGTCCTCCGTGGGCTCTCCATCATCCGAATTAATAATCGGCACTGTGGATACTTCCGCAGCCGATGAAGTCTATATCTCCATCCACACAGAATACTCTGGCAAACAGCCTAGATGGCTAACAAAAAAAGTAGTTATCTCACGCTGATCCTAATAAGAATACATACGGGATTGGTCCTCTACTGATAGATAGTGGGTAGCTAAACGCTGACTTAACACCACATCAAAAGGATGGAAGTCCTAGAACTTGTCAAACTGTGACATTATGGCCAGTGGGTGGTAGGTAGTCATGCCCCTCAAACTAGCCAGAAGGAGATAATCCATGCCCGGAGCATGAGTAATAAAGATATAGGGTGAGCTGAGCCCTGTAGACAGCAGGATGCCAAATGGATCTCTGATCCCAGCCAAGAATACTGACCAATACATAGCGTCTATACACTCCGATGGGTAAAAAGAGTAAGACATAGCTATATCATGGGTAAAGCAGTACCCGTGTCTGCGAAAAGTACCAATAGGTCTCAAGTGTGACATAAACCACACGTATAACATGACCGAACTGCCTGTAAATACCCCTTTAGGGTAGGTGCTGCAAAATGTGGCCGACCTCAACATTTTCGCCATAATCATCGGAATGATGGTGTGACCCTCCCTGAGTGCTCTCAATGCCATGATAACACAGATTTCCAGCTCATCCATATACCGTGGCATGAACACATACACCACCATGCACATCACAAATACATCTACTCTGGCCAAATGCCACTTATCCTATGGTATGGTGAAATCCCCAGAATGTCGTGCGTAGCTGTCCGATGAGCCAAACCTATCTATCCGGAAATACTGGGACAATACATGACCGGATGTAATCTCATCCTCTACTACTCTACGCCGTATCCCGGTGAAGGTCATGAACTGCCGGCGCATATCTCCAACAGCTATATGAGCACAAGGTCTGTCTAATGGAAAAGTAGTCAACCGCTTATACTCCTCCAATGTAGGAGTCAACTCCTGGGTACTAAATCGAAAAACCTTTCTCTCATGTATCGAATGCTCTAGCGTACCCTCTACAAAGCCTGCGGGAACCTGAAACATCAGAAGGGTCATAGAATGCGGTAATAGCTGATCAACAGTCACCCTATCTGGGGGTGACACACTATCATACCAGGATCTCAGACAGGATGCCACCAATACTGGTGAGGTGTGATCTATGTGGCTGACTGTCAAAGAAGACATCTGTGTAGGCCGTATCATAAGACCATCTAGGGGTCAATGCTGAATATCTCTTGACATACATACATATACATAACATGATACATACATAACAGATAATAGATGGCAATAGGATATAGGGAATAGAAGACTATATGCATTCCTAAGCACATCATCATCTACATACATCATCTCTGTACAGCTAAGAATACAGGAAAATGGAGCATAGACGCCCTACTACTAACAGAGGCATATCAAAAGATATAGCGAATATGGGGCACAACCACCCAATATTTAACAGAGGCCTATCAAAAGAGATAATGAGAATACATATCAGAAGAAGGCAATGGTGTCAATATCTACATCATCATTCCTGTCCACCTGATGTAATTCCTCCTGAGTCTCTAGATCTCTATCAACAGGGATGTCAGGCCTATACAAGGGAGGATCTGCACCTGTTAAGCCATATGGGTCACCTAAGGGGCCATCTCTTGAGCTGGAAGGATCAAACAAATCTGCCTCTGATGGATCTCTACCCAAGTGTCAGATGAAGAAATGTGCCCAGTCCAACTACCGGGTCAAACGATCAATCCGTGTCAAATGAGTCAGATCTCAGACACAGGAGAGCCAATCCGTCATCATCACGGATCCAGGAACCATATCCCCCATGAACTGAGTAGCGCGGGTCTGGGCTCCAATGGTACGAGGGAACCACCAATGATGGAATGTATCTTGAGTATGTGAACCCTCTGACAAATTGTATATGTCCATACCCATCAACGGGATGTCATCGGCGGGTGACTGCGACACATGCCAATAAATCCTGACAGGAGGCAAGATCGATACACGAATCTCTCCTGTAGTGCTCCTAATAACACGCTCTCCTAAATAGAGCTCATATCCTCCATCTGTAAAGAAAGGAATCATACGGGTGGATATCACGTGCTCGACACCACTCGGGAATCCATCCTCAAATCCAATGGCCAAATGTTCCCTAGAATAGGGAACCCGAGTGATGACATCAGCTGTCAATAACTCCAACTGTATCTGACAATGGGTGAAACCCTCCACTACAGGAACCTCCACGAAAATGGAGTGATGCCATCTCCGTCCTCGTGGATAGGTATCTAAACCTAACACACTCACATGATGCAAACATTTAAGCCTCTCATAGGGCCAAAACTGGTAACACAAAGGCAAAACAACTGCTGTTAGTGAACATTCTCAACCTGTACACGGGAAATCAAAAGAGAACTACTCACCAGCAGAAATGGGTAAAATCCTAGCCAAGCCTCGGTCAAGCCCTGTGAACGCATGCGCATCCCCGATCATAATCTCTGATACAGTCCACCTCATGTGTGGCACTGATTAAAGGAAATGACACCGTACAAGAGTTGTCTGCTATGAAATAACCCCTGATGATAACCAGAAATAATCACCAAAGAATGTGATCCCTAACTCTCACATCAACAGGCATCTATGCTCAAAGGACCCATACAGATGGTCCTACCCTTGAGCGCCTCAGCTGGGACTACCAACAAGGATCTAACGGTAGTTGGGGTAATATTCGCCATACACGAAACCGGCGCCCCGCCAAACTCTATACCAATAATAAATCGCCAATCTATTGGCGTCATCATCACCTCACAGTCCAACAGATTAAGAGACTCAGTCTGGTGAAGCCAGCGCTTAGACAATGCCCTGAGGTAACCCTAAGGATAACAGCATGGTAGAATGGAAAAGAATGCCCCAAAGCCCCAGTCATGCATAATACCTCAGTAATCTGGATGTAGAGCCTGATACAGGGAGTGTATGCTAAACCAATTCCCTCGAGGTTGTGTAAAGCTGGGAACATATATCACATGCAAATCAATGTCAAAATCCTCGCTCCTCCTCAATAGGAAAAATGTAGTGCCCCCAAATCCAGGTCCTAAATCACCACGAATCTGGTAAACTAGTTCTAACTATTGTGGAAGATATAAACATAAATTGTTTATACAATAAATATTATATACTATCCCCATGGTTGAGTAACCTTAACTTATACATAATTCAATATCATATCTAACATACAATGTTATTATAATAAATTACTATTACAAATCTAGCTACACATATAGTCCTAAGATGAACTTGGCTTTAACTTTTCCTTGTATCCGACGTATTCGCCTTAATCTGCAATGTTTATCATGATATAGCAATGGTGAGAAATAAGTTTGCCCAGCAAGTTCAAGTTCAATAAATTAAGGATATATCATGATGAAAAGATTTTGAATAATAGTTGGCTAACATTCAACAATATAATTGTGAACTAGCACAGACAATATTCATAGCTGAACGAACATTGAATATGAACATATCGATTATATTTAAACCGAATGGTAATAAAGGTGATCAGCCTTTCATACCTAATGGACTCATACAATATGCACAAAGTGCGATTCAATAATTCATAGACGTGATGTAATCAACAATGATTAATCACAAGTTAAAAGAACAGTTCAAGAAAACTTGCATTCAAAGAGATAAGGTTTAGAGACTTACATGCACCGTTGATTACCGTTACGAAACATAACTTAGCTTTATCCAAACACCTAATATAGATAATACCCATCTCTAAATATTAGAATAATATTATCATAGTATAAAATAACCTAAACACATTACCACATAATCTTATCCGTCTATACAGCACATAAGACCTAGTATCAAGTTAAACTATTACAGTCTGAGTTGAGTTCGATAATATTTTGACTTTCTGACGGCCTAGTCGGATAACTATCGAGCCTAATATCCATAAGACTCTGTCTAAACGCAACACAATTAACTATTTAGTCAAAATAATTTTCATAGGCTTATAATAATTTTCAAGCAATTATTATCATTTATTATAATTTTTCAATCATTAATATCATATTTATATGATTTAAATACCACTTAATTCTATTATCATTAATATTTATTTAATATTAAATATTAATAAAATTCTTAACATAATATTATCATATATTTATAATATCTCAAAGTATTTTTAATGCTTTATTATTACCATTAAATGATTTTAAAGTAATTAGAACCATTATTAAATAATTGCCATTAATATTAAATATTAATGTTTTTCATGACCAAATATCAAAAGTTATATTTTATACCTCAAATATTTTTATAAAACTTAAATCATTTATATATAATTTTTAAAGCATTAATTCTATTTTTCTTATAATTTATTTAATTCATTTAGTAAATAAATTAATTACCATTAATATTAATTTATTAATGAAATTTATCACAAAATATTAAAAGTCATTAAAAATAACTTAAAATATTTTCTTATACCATAATACAATTTTTAAATGATTTTTAAAGTATTAAAATCATTTTAAGTAATTTATTTAATATTATAATTAAATAAATTAAATACCATTAATATTCCAAAAATGAAATATAATCAAAATAATTAAAAACCCATTTTTAGGCTTTTAAGATAATGTTTAGGAATTTATTATGAATTTTTAATAATTAAAAACTATTTTTTTTATTTATTAAATAAAATAATTAATTTTCATAAATAAACTATCACTAAAGGGCCCTATAGGGACATAACTGTCGCTATAGGTGTTCTTCATCAAACCCAGAAATTCAAAGTTAGTTGTCGAGTTACCAGGTTTGACCACCATTTGATTCATGCTCCTAAGTTCTTCTAGGTTTGCTCATGTGTTAAACATGTAGTATTAATGTCATACTACACACACAAACTGATTTGAGGGTCATACAAATACACAATACGAAGTTATAGGCTCATAAATATCATGTCAGAGGCAATTCTTCATTTTTGGGTTACCTAGAAGAACAATTCATGGGTCTCACTTTGAGCCCTTGAATCTATACGTTTCGGACTTACTTAATGTGATCTAAAGGTTCTAATGTGTAGTCTTGATGTCAGGGTACAATAACATGTTAATATTTCAGTTTAACAACATCGCAAGTAATAGATCTAGGCTGGTCAAACTGCATGCCAAGAACTGCCTTTGAAGATTTATGGGTTGCCCAGAATCTTCACCCGGCATGATGGTCAACGCATGTTTGACCACTCATAACTTCAATTCCGTTTATGATTTTGGTAAGCTAAAGGCTTAGATGTATAGCCTACATGTCAGTCTCCAAGATCAATACACTAACATAGCATAACAACTTAAACACATCAAGATCTAAGGCTTTGAAAAGCTTGTCAGAAATTCTGGGTTTTCTGGAAATTTTCTGGGTTTTCCAGAAATCAACTTTGTTCTCGAACAATATACTTTGACCATCCACTATATTCAATTTATTAGTTATTTAAGTGATCTAAAGGCATGTATCCATAGTCCATATAACAGATTACAATTTGGTTACAACCACATCATCAAACTATTTAAAATCTGTCAGATTCTTGCCTTGAAAAACATTGTCAGACGCTGATAAAGAGCTTTCTGGGTTACCCAGAAACTCTTGGCCATGCTCGATCAACTAAGTTTGACTAACAATAACTTGTAATATGGACATGGTATGACCATGATTCCACTTCCAGATTATAGTCCTCATGACATACTACAACTACAAACATTTAGAACACCAAAAACATAAACAGACAGATCTATGAGGTCTGACATTCAACTGTCATACCATATTCTCCAATTTTTCAGATTTTTGAAAACATCAAATTTATGCATCTAGATGTTATGGATATAGGAAATAACAACCTAGATCACTAATATATACTACAAATAACATATTAAAACACTTAATCATAACATCTAACATAAAACACATGGATCTTCAAGTTTAGGGTTTATACCTCCTTTTTAAGCTTGATCTTGATTCTGATCATCATGATCTATTCTTGGCTTGCTAAATATTATTCTATGAACTGATCCACTACTAAAATTCGTGGGTTTAGAGAGAGAGAGGCTTTGTGGAGTGTTTGTGAACAAATGGGGCTAAATGATGAACTTTCCTCTCTCTCAATCTATATATAATAAGGTACAATGCCTATGGCTGATCATATGATTAGATTTTGGCTGATTAAAAATGATTACTAGACCACATGGCTAGCTAGAGTTGGTCACCAACCACTTACTTGGGCTAGATCTACACTCCACCTCATTAAAATATTCAAAAGGGTAGTTAGGACATTTAACTTGTAAAGTTACCGGCAACTTGGTAACTTGTCACAACCCTTAGGTTTTAACCCTTAGGGTTTAACCCTAAGGTTATACAAATTTATTTTATAGGCTTTTCTAATTAAGTTTTAAAAATAGAAAATTAAGATTTCCAAATTATAATTAGGGTTTTCTAATTATATTCAAGCTTACTAATTAGGATTAATATTTCCTAAGTAAAATTGCTAATTTAGCAATTAGGTTCCATAATTATACATTAAGGTTTCCAGCTGAACAATTAGAGTTTTCTAAAAATCAATTAGGGCTATCCCTAATTAAATAAAAAAAACAAAAAAAACTTATACTCATCTTCAAGCTTCCAAATTAGGGTTTTAATATTTCGAATTAGGGTTACGAATTCCTGGAACTGAAATTAAGGTTTCTATAGCCGGTAATAGGGTTTCTTATCAATCGTTAGGGTTTTCCAACTGAACGTCGAGGTTCTTAATATATTATTAGGGTTTGTAACTGATATAATTTATTTGGTCAACCCTTAACCCTTGACCATTAACCACATACTGTACACATACATGACCATATACACAAATACTCTTAACACTGTAAACCTTCACCAAAAGTTTTTATATTCATAAAATTCATTCCCAAAAATGTCAAATACATTCACTTATATTTTGTCTAGGTCTATTATTTAACCTCTATTTAATCTTTTAAGATTTTATTAAATTGTCTAAATTCTCGGGTTGTTATAAAAAAGGTATATCAAATCCAGCTTTTACCTCATTTACATGCAAGTAAACTTATGGCGACTCAAATTACCCAGAAGATCTGGGATAGCCACCTAAATGCTTGGGAATCCCTACGGGGAACATAAGCAACAGGAGTTGGAGCCGCTACTGTTACTCCTCCTCCTCGTCCTCGACGTCCGACACATCAACCCAGACAGGTCGTATCACTGCCTCCACCAGACGACGAGGCTGTCTAACAGAACGGGGTCGAGGCACTTCGAAAGCCCTCCTCCGTACACCAGAAGTGGTCCTGCGGGAACTACTTGGCTGATCCGGATCCATAATATCTGGACAACAAGTCTCCAAATCACCTCATAGAGGGTGTGGTATTTTCTAACCTTAAGTTTTTTAAAATTCATTTTATGACTACATGCACGCATGCATTATTTTAACATACGTCTACAGTAGAGTTAAAAATGCATGACTACCTAATGCCTAGATTTTGGAAAAATTTTGCAATAGTTTCCTCTATAAATAAGACTATCTACATGGACATATGCATGACTAGGTGGCCATTCAGTAGCACACCTGCCCACAGTCATATACATACTATATGCATTAAAAAGTCAAGGTCATCAATCCGTAAGGGTAGCCTAATTACCAGGATTACTTTGCATTACCACCTTTTCTCATTTGTCCTCAAATAGGATAAGAAATAGTAGAAAAAGGTGCCAATTTGACTGTTTCAAAAGTCAAATTTTTTCACACCATTATGTTCAGCCTGATTTAATACTAACATTTACTATGTTGAATATTTTTTATCAAGTCCTATTAGCGTGCGTATTCACTAATACGTGTTTGGACGCATTTCATATAAAAAATCATTTTCCAATGGATAAAAACTTGGAAAAAGGGTATGCATACGTTACCAGGGCAGTGTAGAACACTTGTACGGTGACAGAATTTGCAGAAAGACGCCCGAACTCAGCAGATCTGAAGAAGAGCTATTGGATTTCCTGTGCGGCGCAATGTAAAATGACTTACAGAAGTAAACCAGCCCATTTAAGGACACCTGCGGCTCCCCTGGGTGGGGCCCACCCCTCCGGCTCGGTCCAGTTCGAGTTGCAAAGGAGTTTTCACAATCTGAAAAGGTCAAATCAGGAATAAAAATGCTACGCGATTGAGCAGAATATCCTAAAATCCTGGTTTTCCTGGGCCAAACTGTGGCTTTCACATCATTCATTAGTATTCGCCCAGTTACATGGTATACTATACCAACGATCTCAGTAGTTGCAGATCACATTCGACAATACCGTACAAAGGTCCAATGCCATCAGTTTAGGGTCACAACTCCAAAGCAATCCTCGGCATGGGCATCACGCGTTCTAAAGTACAGATCCCCAGCGGGGGCATCACATGTTCTAAAATACAGATTCCCGACGGGGGCATCACACATTCTAAAGTACAGAACCCCAGAGGTGGTATCACGCACTTTCATTTGTCCAAATACAGATTACCCCGGCGGGGGTATCACGCGTTTATATGTGGCGAAGAACACATCCCCAGCGGGGGTATCACACGTTGTCATCTACGAATTTACAGATCCCCGGCGGGAGAATCACGCATGCTAAAGTACAGAACCTCGGCGGGGGTATCACGCACTTTCATCTGTCCAAATATAGATTACCCCGGTGGGGTTATCACGCATTTACATGTGGCGAAGAACACATCCCCGACGGGGGTATCACGCGTTATCTATTGATAATACAGAACCTCGACGGGGGTATCATGTATTTTCTTCCGTTGATGCACGTATCAATGAAGGTCAAGGAAGCTTGACATCACTTCAGTCGTTGCCAAGTAAATCCAACGAAGCGTCAGAAGCCATCTGATGATTTAATCCTTTGATACACACATCAACGAAGATCATACAGATCCCCGGCGGGGGTGTCACGCGTTTCACCGTTGATTCATATGTTAATGAAGGTCATGCAACCTTGACGTTATTTCAGCCGATGGCAGTTAAAACCATCGAAGCGTCGGAAGCCATCCGATGATTTCATCAGTTGATGCACACGTCAACAAAGGTCCAGCAGCCTTGGCATTTATCCCCAGCAGGGATTTCATTCGTTAATGTACATTTCAGTGAAGGTCGGGGAACCCTGACAACACAGACTGTTGGCGGTAACTCTAATAGAGCATCCTCATCGGGGAGGACCGATGATGGAATATGTTATACACATCCTCAAAGTGCATCCCCGCAGAGTCTTTTGTACATAAGATGTCAAAGTGCATCCCCACAGAGTCTCTTGTATATAAGAGATACATCTGATCCCGGTAGAAGTCAAGGGGAGCCGACAATCATCCCACCATGTTGAAGAATAATCCAACAAAATATAATAATAATCTAAGTATGGAAAACGCAATATTTTGCACGCGGACTTGAATTGAGAATGTAAGTATTAAAAACTAATGAAAGGAATTGATGTAATTTGTATGAAATATAAGTCCAATAAGATAAAGGTGGAAACCTATGTGGGATTATATTAAGCCCAAGTGATTAATAAAATGAAGCCCAAACTAATTAATTAGCAAGCCCAATGAATTAGCCATGATCCATGGAGCAAACCATGTTAATGTGGGTAGTCTTGATGGGCAAACATTTTAAGTGGTAAGCAAGTGTTGTGATGACCAAGTATTAGAAGTAGCTAGTAAGTAGACTTGGTTGTAAAGTAATGAATAGTAAGGAGGTGGAATTAAGGAGGTTAATTGAGGAGGTGCAATGCCTAATTGACCATTCTACCCTAACTTTGGGTTGCCTATAAATAGAGAGCTCTCAATTCATTTGATTGCTTGATTAAATTCCTCTCAACTCCTCTCAAATTAAGTAACTTATTGGTTAGAGAGAATAAGTCACATAAGTCAAGAATAAGTCAAAAGTTCTTTGTTAGTTTCCAAAGAGAAGATAAGTACAAGTGCTTCTAGGGTAAGACTCTTGTCTATTATATATTCATCTCTATCATTATAGGGTGATAAGGGAAGTATGATTGTATGCTAAGAACATATAAGAAGACATTGATGAATGAACTTAACCCGAATAAGATGAATAAGTAACTTGAACCTAAATAAGTTGATAAACTTATACAAAACTTGTCATATGTGTGTCATATGATGTTAGTATGTTCAATATAGTATGAGAACATTGATAAATGAACTTAAGTTCATAATAAGTCATAAACATGAGATTTGGACTTCATGAGTTAAATAAGTCATTGAACCTAATTTAATAATAAATTGGTGTAATAAGTAACTTGAAATGTTTATATGTTGATTAAAAAAATCCATTTAGAATGATTAGTAATGAGGTTTCACCGGAATTCACACGATTGGACGATAATCGTCGAATTCGTGAAATTCTCAGAATGGAAGTCGTATTTTGTATTTGAACTCAGAAATATTAGTTTTTGATGGAGGCAAGTCATATTTGGCATTATAGAGTTGCGAACTCGAAAATGACCAGATTCTGACTTAGAACGAAAAAACGAGTGTTGAACGTTTACGAACGTTTATCATTTTCGTTAAAAATGGACTAATATGTGAAATTTTAGCAAACGAAGTCGAATAGATAAAATTCTAGCATGAACACGTAGAGTAGGTGATTTGTTAACTGTAGGCTCTTGAACGAACCAATTCGGACTTATAACGAAGAAGATACGAGTCCGGGAATCTCACTATTTGAAAAATCTATCAAAACTTTCTGTGGTTCAGAGTCCGCGCCGCGGCGCAACTCCAAGTTAAAAGTCCGGCGCCGCAACGCCAAAATAGACATAGTCCCCTGTAAACTCGTGATATGCTTAGTGACGGGACGTTCTTTTCAAAGTACTTATGATATGCTTACGGTTTTGAACCTGAAGTGATGTTTTACTGAATATTGTTGTTGTGAAATGTTTTGAATGAAAAGAAGTGATATTTTGAATTATCGATAGTACTTTGTAACTATTGTTCAGTTATTGAAGATATACGATTCCTATATTTCAAGCATGCTATTTTCCTAGAATTGTTGTACTTACTGAGCTAGTTAGGCTCATTCTTGCTTGAACCATATGAATGCAGCTAAGACCGAACGAACCGATGGATCTGGTAAGGATAAAGGGAAGGCGAAGGTGAACCCATAGATTACATATGTAATAGTATAGGTTTTGTAAGAATATTACTGATATTATGATAAAGACAAATGTATGGGTTGTAAAGAACCTGGGAAATGTAAATATTCTTTATATATATATATATATATATATATATATATATATATATATATGTATATATAAAAGACATATCTGTTCTTTTGAAGCATTTTAATTGAATGTTTATGTGAACTGTAGCACCGTGTATCACCATTTGTCGGGTTGGAAGATACCCAGATTTGGGGGTGTCACAACTATTCACAAAATACTATTCACGGGGTACTATTCCTGAAGTACTTTTCACCTCGTGTACTATTCATGAGAAAAATTAATTTCTTTTCGGTCCAAATCATTTTTGATACAATATCATTCTTGAATTTTACTCCACAAAAGTATCATGTTGACAATTCGAATATTATTGAATTCTGGTTAAATTAAATTATAAATCTTTAAAAATTTATCCTTTGTTTCTTTTAATTGAATTCTTATATCATTGTCATCATCCTCATGCTTATATTGTGATGAAAGTCATCTTTGGCTTACGTGCATAGATGGACTGTTGATTGGTGTGATTATGTCCAGGGATCATTCGGTATAATCATGACCCGTAATGTTACAAATGATGTGGTAAAAGTCCTCATTTTTCTGTAGTTCATTGATGGACAGTTGTTGGTATGATTATTGTGACGCCCCCAAAATAGGTATACAACACCCATTCTGAGTCGCTAAATACATGGTATAGAAACAACTACAACTTTATTAATACAATTGTCGTGCAAAATACGACCACACTTAAACTGTGAGTTTAAATACAAATATTGTCATCTAGACAATATCCACACTCAAATAAGTCTTCTTTACAATTATTGATACACTATTTTACAAAATAGTGAGGACTACTAGAACAACTTCTAGAACCATCATTCCACACCCCGACTAGTACTCGCTACATTCTCGCCTCCTGAGAAAAAAAAATGGAACAACAAGGAAAAGGGTGAGCTCAACTAGCCCAGTAAAGAACATTATGACTAAGATAATATAAAATAAATTATCGTTAATCCTCAACAGGAAAAAATCTAATAGAATACAATAGACAACAAGTTTTAAATCAATATTCGCAGTGGAAATAATAATTCATTAGAAGAGTTAAGTAGAGAATGAAATCTACTATCTTCTATATATGAATTTAAAAGTTCATCGTCTACTTTTTATCCCTGTAACATCAATCAATATATATCTGGAATCAAATATTCATCTTTCCACTACAGGCCAAAGATATTCATCAGTTGGTTAAGTTCATCTAAACATATGTTCATCTTTTCAGTACGGGCCAAAGATATTCATCAGAAATCATTCATCTTTGCACTACAGGCCAAAGATATTCAGTTATATCATCATTTAGGACTGAAGATGATGAAAAATATTTTAAAGAAAACGAATCCAGTGAAATAAAAGAACAAATATTAAGGATTCGTACTTTAAACAATCCATGTTCAAAAATACTTCATAAATAACCAGAGTGGAGTAAAATTTAAGAATGAAGACCAAAACATAGATCCAATCAAAGATAGGAATCATAACAGACAATCTTGGACACAGAAAAGAAAATTTAATTTTTCTGTGAATAGTGTCGTATTCGTGAATAATGTCGTATACGTGAATAGTGCCGTATACGTGAATAGTAACTCCGACACCAAAAGATAGAAATTCCACAAGAAAAATCAGCATGCTTCGTGAATAGTACTCGTGAATAGTAACTCATGAATAGTAACTCGTGAATAGTAACTCATGAATAGTAACTCATGAATAGTAACCCCGACATGAAAAGTTCTAAATTTGATAAATAGTTCAAAATAATATTTCGGCATAATGATATTGAAGAAATAATATCATTTACGAAGAAAATAGCATCCCTTACCTCCAAAAGATAGTACTTCTGATTGGAATACTGGGTATAGTGCTGAAGGAACTTGCACCATATGAGAATACTCAAAGTACTAAAATACTCACAAAACTATGCTCGATATTATAGAGAGAGAATCTTTAGTTTCTAGTGTAATTTTTAATTATAACCTAAGCACCATATTTATAGGAAAATGCTTAGAACACTAAAGCAGAAAATTTAATAAAATATTAATAAATTTATTTTATTTTCTTACGCACACCTTGCCATCTGATTTCAGCAACTAACACATGCAAGTGGGGCCCGCCAACATAATAAAAACATTTTTCTTAAAAAAATTAAAACTTCAAAAATCAATTATTTCGGAACTTCAATAATTCATAATAAATAGCCTTTTTATCAGAAAAATTTGGGTCTTATGTCCTTCTATAGGAAATTCAATTCTCTACAACTTTGTAGAAGAAAGTTTTTTCAAATTTTAAACAGAAATTGACCAAAATCTACATACGGACGATTTTACAGGCTATAATCAAATTTCAGTCAAAAATTGGGGTCCACAACATGTTTAACATGTTTTTAGTATTTATTGCAATAAAAATACTCCTCCTCATTTACTCATATATACCACATTTATTGTAAAAATATCACCATTATTATATTATTATAATATAATAATAAATTATTTTATTAGATAAGATAAAATATCAATTTTCAACAATTGTCACTTTAAAAATTTTCTCCATCTATATCCACATAAAATGAATATTTTCCTTATCATATAAATTAATAATTAATTATTCACAAATAATATTACAGAATCACAATATTGACAACAAGGCTGTTCCCAAAAAGAGGGGGCTTTCCAATAAAGATTTCTCCTTACTAGCGCGCAATTAGGTGACCAAACCTCTCATTAGACAGAACTTTTTAGACATTGCTAATAATGCTATCTAATAATATTATTCAAATAATATAATTATTGATTTGATAATAGAAAATACTATGTAGTGACAATTATTGAAACAATAATAATATAAAATACCAACGTAGCAATTATTGAATCAATAAAATAAAATATTGAACAATAATTACTGTAACAATTATTGAGTAGTGTCTTCTTACGTAAGAATCAATAATTGGTGCAATACCGTGTGCTACTGTGCAACAACGCATATTACTGTGTTTTAACCACCGGGTATTCCAACAGTATTAACGGTAACTACTACGCCGTTATTTATAAACAACTTATACTTGTCGTTTTCTTCATCCAATCCCTTTCCGTTATGGGGCCCACAAACGACTGCGTCGTCGTACGAATATTCCCCGACAGCAAGAATATTCCACGACCAAACGAATATTCTCCGACAATAATGAATATAATATTTTATAACCACTTGTTTATTTTAAAATATTCGCGCATTTTACACATAACTAACCACATTAATCAATTCAACCCTTACTATTTCAAAATAATAAATAGAGGAAATTAAATTTCATTTATAAAAAGTCGGGGTCTTACAACCTTCCCTTCTTATGAAATTTCGTCCTTGAAATTGACGTACGTACCCGGTGTTTTGAAAAGGTGAGGATACCTCTTTTTTATTTCTGATTCCAACTCCCAGGTCATTTCTTCAATAACATGGTTCCTCCACAAAACCTTAACTTGTGGTATAACCTTAGTACGTAGGACATGTTCTTTCTTATCCAAGATCTTAACAGGTACCTCCTCGTACGTTAAATCTTTGGCTATCTCATTTGGTTCTAACACAATAATGTGGTTTGGATACTTCACATATTTACGAAGCACAGATATGTGAAAAACATTATGAACACGAGACATGCTTGGAGGTAACGAGAGTCTATAAACCACATTTCCTACTCGGTCAAGAATCTGAAATGGACCAATAAATCGTGGATTGAACTTTCCTCTCTTCTCGAATCTTGTAACTCCCTTCCATGGAGTAATACGTAACAATACATGATCCCCAATGTCAAATTTCACGTCATTTCGATGAAGATCCGCATAACTCTTTTGTCGATCCTGTTCCGTTTGTATATGTTGTCGAATCATTTGGATCTTCTCTGTAGTCATTCGTACCAACTCTGGTCCCAACAACGTTGCTTCTTCCACCTCATCTCAGCATATTAGAGAGCGACATTTTCGTCCATACAATGCTTCAAATGGAGCCACACCTATACTTTCCTGATAACTGTTGTTGTAGGAGAATTCCACCAATGGTAGGTACTTATCCCAACTCCCTTTGAAATCTAGGACACAAAGTCTTAATAGATCTTCAAGAGTTTGAATAGTCCTCTCTAATTGTCTGTCTGTTTGAGGATGGTATGCTGAACTGAATCGCAAATACGTGCCCATAGCTTTTTGCAAGCTAACCCAAAATCTTGAAGTGAATCTTGGGTCACGATCCAAAACTATGGATATTGGCATGCCATGCAATCTCACAATCTCATTTAAGTTCATACGAGCAAGACGTTCAAGGGAATACGTCTCCCGTATCGGTAAGAAATGAGTAGACTTAGTTAATCTATCAACAATAACCCAAATCGCATCTATGCCTTGAGAAACCATGGGAAGACCCGTAACAAAATCCATGTTAATGTGTTCCCACTTCTATTTCAGAATCTCAAGTGGTTGCAATGGACCCTTAGGCACTTGATGCTCTGCCTTTGCACGTTGACAAGTTAAACACCTCAAGATAAAACTTCGCGATCTCTCTCTTCATATTGTTCCACCAAGATGTATGTCAAAGATCATGATACATTTGGTACTCCCAGGATGGATTGCAAGCGGTGTGTTGTGTGCCTCCATCATAATCTTGTACTTCAAATTATAGTCGTTAAGAACACAAGTCTGGAGTTGACTCGAAGTATTCCTTCTTCATCGATTCTTGCTTTTGGGGATAACACCTTCTTATACTTTCTTCTTTATACGCATCAACTTCGGGTCTGTTGCTTGAGCAACTTTAACTTTATCGATTAACGTTGGTTCTATGTGTATACTTGACATCATCGCATGGGTCCCCGGAATCTGGAATTCTATCTTCATCCTTTGTAAGTTGTACAAAATTTTGTGTTGACAATATCGCACTCGTACCCGCATATGATCTTCTACTCAATGCGTCAGCTACTACGTTTTCTTTTCTAGGATGGTATTGGATGGTATGATCATAATCTTTCAACAGCTCGAGCCAACGTCAGTGTTGCATGTTAAGTTCTTGGAAGCTCTTCTCGCATTCCTCGGTCCATTCAAAGTTTGTATCTTGTTGAGTCAGCTGAGTTAATGGAGTAGCGATTCGAGAAATTTTTTTTATGAATCTCCAATAATAACCAGCTAAGCCTAAAAAGCTACGTATTTCGATTACTAACTTAGGTTTCTCTCAACTGTGACTCATATCCCAATCTTGGATAACACGTCACAATGGCACTTATCAGTTTACCAACGCACGAATATGACATCCCCTACAGAGAGTCTGGCTTCGATGCATTCTACAAAGGAAGTCACCAGATATAGGCTAAGCTACCAACTCTTGTAGTTAGGTTTTTAACTCCTGAAGTTCAATAGGAGTCATTCGATATGAGATTTTAGAAATGGGTTTTGTACAGGGTTCAAAGTAGATACAAAATTCAATATTACGCTCTGAGGGTATGCCAGGAAATTCTTCAAGAAATACGTTAAAAAAATTACTAACAACAGAAATATCATTTAAAGTTGACGTATTTTTGTTCAAGTCCATGACATGGGCTAAGAAAGCTTGACATCCGTTTTTCAATACGCGAATGGCTTTCTGGCTTGATATGACAGTGATTGACTTTAATGGTTTGGTTGTTTGAATTTGCATAATAGGTTGGTTATGAATATGAAAACTAACAACCTTACGAAAACAATCAATTTTAGCATGATGAGTGGTTAACTAATCAATCCCTAAAATCACATCAAATGCAAGTATTTTAATGAAATAAGATCGACATGTAATTTAATGGTTCCAACTTGAATTAAGCAAGATTTATAAATAGTAGATGAAATGAAAGTTTCTCCTAACGGAGTCTCAATAGATAAGCCAAGGTCTAATTTCTCTGGAGTCAAGTTTAAACATTGAGCACAAGCAGGAGAGATAAAAGAATTTGTAGAATCGGTATATAATAAGGTATAAACTTCGCAAGAATTTATGATTAACTAACTCGTGATAACATTGTTTGGGTTTCTCGTATTTTGGGAAGTCATGACAACACTTTCCCTTGAATCGCTGACTTTGACTTGTCTGGGATAGCCTTTGGTATCATCGTCCCAACTGGACTTAACTTTGCTTTAGAGTACATTCCACCCTGAATTGCTTCGTTGCATTCCTGATCCATGATTTCAATCATTACTCTCCGATCCATATTGAATTGGGGTTGACCGCTCTGCACAGGGTAATTCCGAACTCGATGTTGGATTCTCCCAATTGTTGTCCAAAAAGCGAAATCCATTTCATCTATTTTGGCCTTATTGGATCGGACGTCTTTTTCTACAATATCAACGCGTCGTGCGGCTTTTACCCATGGATCCTCCATTCTCATTCGTTCTGTTGCTTCTTCTTTCATCAGAACTTTGATAATAGCATTCTCAGATTCCAACTCTAATATCTTATACTCTGCCAAAGAGTGTTTCTGTTCAAGCGTCGCACATCGGGTAACACAATTTTGAATTGTTTCATCTCTTTCTTCCACGACCGCCTGCCGTTCTTCAGCCTGCTCCTCTAACTCATGAATACGATTTTGTAATTCTAAATTTCGATCATAAAATTCTTCGAATAAATTCTCCTTAGGTTCCTCTTCTTCCTCTTCTTCCTCACTCTCAACTGCTACCTCTGCGACTATCTCGGGTGCAACTATTAATTCTTCGCCCATCACATGGATATCTCTAATTCCTTCTTCGCCTGACATCACATTATCCTTGTTGGCGATTAGAGGTGTCTCCACGGTCTCATTCACTCCATTGTTAACATTTTCAGCTGCCATTCTCAAATACTGCCACAAAACAAGGGTTAATTAAAGAAATTGACATTCAACAAAATAACCCTATTATGACCGACCAACAATTAAGCTTAAGTAGTACACACTAGCGAAGGATTTACTCGTCTATCCCCTCATAGTACTATTCCACGATCTCTGCTAGAGACCATATCCCTAAGCACTGATACCAACTGTGACACCCCCAAAATAGGTATACAAAACCCATTCTAAGTCGCCAAATACATGGTACAGAAACAACTACAACTTTATTAATACAATTGTCGTGCAAAATACGACCACACTTAAATTGTGAGTTTAAATACAAATATTGTCATCTAGACAATATTCACACTCAAATAAGTCTTTGTTACAATTATTGATACACTATTTTACAAAATAGTGAGGACTACTAGAACAACTTCTAGAACCATCATTCCACACCCCGACTAGTTCTCGCTACATTCTCGCCTCCTGAGAAAAGAAATGGAACAACAAGGAAAAATAGTGATCTCAACTAGCCCAGTAAAGAACATTATGACTAAGATAATATAAAATAAATTATCGTTAGTCCTCAACAGAGAAAAATCTAATAGAATACAATAGACAACAAGTTTTAGATCAATATTCGTAGCGGAAATATTAATTCATTAGAAGAGTCAAGTAGAGAATGAAATCTACTATCTTCTATATATGAATTTAAATGTTCATCGTCTATCTTTTATCCTGTAACATCAATCAATATATATCTGGAATCAAATATTCATCTTTGCACTACAGGCCAAAGATATTCATCAGTTGGTCATGTTCATCTTTGCACATGTTCATCTTTGCACTACGGGCCAAAGATATTCATCAAAAATCATTAATCTTTGTACTACAGGCCAAAGATATTCAATTATATCATAATTTAGGACTGAGGATGATGAAAAATATTTTAAAGAAAACGAATCCAGTGAAATAAAAGAACTAATATTAAAGATTCGTACTTTAAACAATCCAAGTTCAAAAATACTTCATAAATAACCAGAGTGGAGTAAAATTTAAGAATGAAGACCAAAACATAGATCCAATCAAAGATAGAAATCATAACAGACAATCGCTGACACAAAAAAGAAAATTTAATTTTTATGTGAATAGTGACGTATTCGTGAATAGTATCGTATACGTGACTAGTGCCGTATACGTGAATAGTAACTTCGACACCAAAAGATAGAAATTCCACAAGAAAAATCATCATGCTTCGTGAATAGTACTCGTGAATAGTAACTCGTGAATAGTAACTCATGGATAGTAACCCCGACATGAAAAGTTCCAGATTTGATAAAAAGTTCAAAACAATATTTCGGCATAATAATATTGAATAAATAATATCATTTACGAAGAAAATAACATCCCTTACCTCGAAAAGACAGTACTTCTGATTTGAATACTGGATATAGTGCTGAAGGAACTTGCACCGTATAACAATACTCAAAGTACTAAAATACTCACAAAACTACGCTCGATATTATAGAGAGAGAAATCTTTAGTTTCTGATGTGATTTTCAATTCTAACCTAAGCACCCTATTTATAGGAAAATGCTTAGAACACCAAAGCAGAAAATTTAATAAAATATTATTATATTAATTTGCTTTTCCTACGCACACCTTGCCATCTGATTTCAGCAACTAACACATGCAAGTGGGGCCCACCAACATAATAAAAACGTTTTTCTTAAAAAAATAATTAAAACTTCAAAAATCTATTATTCCGAAACTTCAATAATTCATAATAAATAGCCTTTTTATCAAAAAAATTAGGGTCTTACGTCCTTCTGTAGGAAATTCAATTCTCTACAACTTTGCAGAAGAAAGTTTTTCTAAATTCCAAACAGAAATTGGCCGAAATCCATATACGGACGATTTTACAGGCTATAATCAAATTTCAGTCAAAAATTGGGGTCCACCAACATGTTTAACATGTTTTTAGTATTTATTGCAACAAAAAATACTCATCCTCCTCATTTACTCATATATACCACATTCATTGTAAAAATATCACCATTATTATATCATTATAATATAATAATAAATTATTTTATCAGAAAAGATAAAATATCAATTTTCAACAATTGTCACTTTAAAAAAAATTTCTATCTATATCCACATAAAATGAATATTTTTCTTATCATATAAATTAATAATTAATTATTCACAAATATTATTACAGAATCACAATATTGACAACCAGGCTGTTCCCAGGAAAGAGGGGGCTTTCTAATAAGGATTTTTCCTTAGTGGCGCGCAATTAGGTGACCAAACCTCTCCTTAGACAGAACTTTCTAGACATTACCAATAATGCTATCTAATAATATTATTCAAATAATATGAATTATTGATTTGATAATAGAAAATACTGTGTAGTGACAATTATTAAAATAATAATAATATAAAATACCAACGTAGCAATTATTGAACCAATAAAATAAAATATTGAACATTAATTATTGTAACAATTATTGAGTAGTGCCTTCTTACGTAAGAATCAATAATTGGTGCAATACCGTGTGCTACTGTGCAACAACGCGTATTACTGTGTTTTAACCACCGAATATTCCAATAGTATTAACGGTAACAACTACGTCGTTATTTATAAACAACTTATACTTGTCGTTTCCCCGACAGTAAGAATATTTCACGACCAAACGAATATTCCTCGACAACAATGAATATTTTATAACCACTTATTTATTTTAAAATATTCGCGCATTTTACCCATAACTAACCACATTAATCAATTCAACCCTTACTATTTCAAAATAATAAATAGAGGAAATTAAATTTTATTTATAAAAAGTTGGGGTCTTACAATTATGACCATGGATTATTCGGTATAATCATGACCATTGATGATTACATGAATATCCTTGGCCGTGTTACATGGACGATTCGATGATGTGGTTTATTTATTAAGCCGAGTCTTAGCGATAAAGCTGATGAAAAACTTTTTAAATCATAGAAGATAGTAGATACCATGCTCTACTTGACTCTTCTAATGGATTGCTTGTTCCGCTGCAGTTAAACTTGTTATCTATTATATTCTATCATTTTAACATTGTTGAAGGCTAACGATAACTTATTCTGCATTATCTTAGTCATAATATTTCTTACTGGGCTAGTTAAGCTCACCCTTTTGCTTTTATTGTTCTCTTCAGGAAATGAGAACGTAGTCGGGACTAGTCGGGGAACGGAGTGATGGTCCGAGATGGTGTTATAGTAGTCCTCACTATTCTATGGAATAGTGTGATAATAAATAGATTGAGGACTCCATTTGAGTTTGAATACTTTCTAGAGGATAATATTCCTGTTAAAACTCAAAACTATATTGTCATATTTTACACGACAGTTGTATAATTAAGTTTGTATTTGTATTCTGTATCATGTAATTGGCAACTCAAGATGGGTGATGTATACCTTTTTTGGGAGCGTCACACTTGGTATCAAAGCTTAGGGGTATGATCCCTGGCTGAGATGTGAGACAAGAACTAGGAGGGGAGAGACGGGGAATTCCTTTGCTAGTATGACTTACCTAAGTTTATTTGGTATTTAATTGGTCGGTAAGAGTATAGGGATAAATGTGACATGTTAATTAACCCTTGTTTTGTGACAGTGTTTGAAAATGACATCTGAAAATGTTGAGATCAGGAATGAAGCACATGATACCGTTGAGTCACCAACAATCAATATCCAGGATAATGTGTAATAGGAAGACAATAATTCTCAGGTAAACAACAACATCGACCAGATGAATGATGTGATGTTCAGAGGCTTTATGCAATTCATGCAGCATCAGGCGAGAGAGACTCCTGTTTAAAATGTAGGTGGAAACACTGGCAACTCTCGGATGGTCACTGCTAAGCAGTTCAAGGAGCTAGGACCGCCAGAGTTTTTGGGAAAGCCAGAACCACTTAAGGCAGAGACGTGGATAAAGCAGATCACCAAGATATTTGATATCTTGGAATGTTCAAAGGAGCAAAAGGTTCCCTTCGCCACCTTTGTGTTGCGTGAAGAGGTAGACTATTGGTGGAAATCTGTAAAACGTACCCAGCCTGATACACTCAAGATGTCTTTGGAAAAGTTCCAAGAGTGGTTCAACGACAAGTACTTTCCCGAAAGTATTCGTCACATGAAGGAGGTGGAATTCATCAAGTTGGAGAAAAATAATATGACCGTGTCGCAATACGAGGTTAAATTTGCAGAGTTATCCCGGTTTGCATCCCATTTGGTCGATAATGAGGAGCAAATGACACGAATATTTCTAAGAGGTTTGAAACCCGATATACGTCAATACCTCATTTCTCACAAACTTTGTTTATATTCAGATGTTGTGAATATGGCTCAGTTATTAGAGCACGATAATGAGTCAGCACAACCAAAAGGCAACGACCGACAACACGATAATAATCGTACCGGTGGCAACGACCATCGGAAAAATGATAACCATCGTAGGGGAAATTATCATGTCAAGAATGGTAACAACTTCGGTGGTAATAATGGCCAAGATAATAGAAGTATAAAATTCAAGAAGAGAAGATTTAACGATGATGGGAAGACGTCGACAGTAGCACTAACACCAGCAACAAATTGAACGACCGCCAGTTAGATGCTACAGATGCAGAGAGGAGGGAAACATAAGTCCAAACTATTCACAGCCTTCCAAGGTATGTTTTAGTTGTGGAAAAGACGGCCACATAGCTCGATTTTGCCTTGTAGCAAAATCAAGTCCAGTTGGGACGGTGGCACCAAAGGCGGATATGGACAAAACAAAGTCGATGGTTTCAGGAAATGCATTTTTCGTGACTTCTAAAAAAATGTAACTAACCCGAATGAAGTTAGCACATGTTAGTTAATTATAAATTCTTGCGAAGTCTATACCTTATTAGATACCGGTTCTACCCATTCTTTTATCTCTTTTGCTTGCGCTCAACGTTTAAATTTGACTTTGGAGAAATAAGACTTTGACTTATCGATAGAAACTCCGTTAGGAGAAACCTTCGTTACCTCCACTGTTTATAAATCTTATTTGATTCAAATCGATACCCTTACGTTACATGTTAATCTTATCTCTTTGAAAATACTTGCCTTTGATGTGATTTTACGAATCGATTGGTTAACTACTCATCATGCTTTTTGTAAGGTTGTTAGCTTTCATATTCCTAACCAACCTGTTATGCGAATTCAAGCAACCAAACCACTAAAGTCAATCACTATCATATCAAGCCATAAGTAAAGAACCCCGAGCCTTTATCTGGTGACTTCCTTGTGTGGAATGCACCGAAACCAGACTTTCCGTAGGCGATACTGTGAATGACGAGTGTAAGTTGATCGGTATCAATGTGAAGTGTTATCCAAGTCTTGGATGAGGGTCACAATTTTGAATAATATTTCTATTGTTAATAAATTTCTGGATATATTCCTGAAGACTTCTTAGCCTCCTAGAGCGTGAAATAGAATTTTGTATTGACCCTAGTATAAAACCCATTTCTAAAACCCTCAAATATTTTTCTTCACCCAAAACGAACGTAACATGTGCCAAAGACGTTGGCTCGAGCTGTTGAAGGTTAAGACTATACCATTCAATATCATTGTGGAAGAGCAAATGTGGTAGCTGACGCGTTGAGTAGAAGATCGTATATGATTCCCCCAAAATAGGTATACATCACCCATCTGAGTCGCCAAATACATGGTACAGAAACAAATACAACTTGAGTAATATTATTATCGTGCAAAATACGACAACACATATACTGTGAGTTTGAATACAAATAATGTCTACTACAGAGTATACAAACTCAAAAGGAGTCCTCATTACAATTATAGATACACTATTTTACAAAAATAGTGAGGACTTCTAAATATCTATCTCGAATCATCATTCCATACCCCGGCTAGTTTCTGCTAAATTTTCTCCTCCTGAGAAGAACAATGGAACAACAAGGAAAAGGGTGAGCTTAAGTAGCCCAATAAAGAATATTATGACTAAGATAATATACAACAAGTTATCATTAGTCTTCAACAGGGAATAATCTGATAAAATATAATAGACAACAAGTTTTAGATCAATAACTACAGCGAAAATAGCAATCCATTAGAAGAGTTAAGTAGAGAATGAGTTCTACTATCTTATAAGATTTAAAAGTTCATCATCAATATTTTATCCATGTAACATCAATCAATATACATCTTTAATCAAATATTCATCTTTGCACTACAGGCCAAAGATATTCATTTGTATCATCAGTTGGTCATGTTCATCTTTGCACTACGGGTCAAAGATATTCATTAGGTAATCATTCATCTTTGCACTACAGGCCAAAGATATTCATCAATTAATCATTCATCTTTGCACTACAGGCCAAAGATATTCAGTAATATCATCATTTAGGACTGAGGATGATGAAAAATATCTTGAAGAAAACGAATCAAGTGAGATAAAAGAATAAATATTAAGGATTCGTATTACAGTTTATCCAAGTTCAATAATATTCCCAAATAACCAATTTTGAAGCAGAATTAAAAAATAATGATCAAAACATGGATACAATTAAAGATAGTAACCATAATAGACAACTTGGACAAAAAGAAAAAAATTTCATTTTTCGGTGAATAGTGCCGTATTCGTGAATAGTGCCGTATACGTGAATAGTACCGTATACGTGAATAGTAACCCCGACACAAAAAGTTCTAAATTTGATCAAATAGAGTTCATACCAATATTTCGGCATAATGATACTGAAGAAAATATCATTTTAAGAAGAAAATAGCATCCCTCACCTCAAAATAACCGTACTTCTGACTGAATTTCGGATATAAGGCTGAATAAAACTTGTGCTGAATAGCAACTCTCAAAGTATCAAAATACTCACAAAATACACTCGATAATATAGAGATAGAAAGAGAGAAAACTTATGAATTTTGGTGTGATTTTTAATTCTAATTTAGCCCTCTATTTATAGGAAAATATTAGCACGCCGAAGCAGACTTGACCTGCAACCTGATGGCTTTACCTGCTACTATTCCTACCAGCCATATTTGAATAAAAATTCCAGCACATTTCTCACCAAACAAAAGTGGGGCCCGCCAATTCTAGAATTTTCCACCAAAATGATAAATTTCGAAACTTCAACAATTTCTGAACAAGTCATCTCTTAAAATTTATAACAAATCATACGTTCATTTTTAACGGTTCAAAATTTATGGACATATACTCAACTTATATCTGTATAACATATCCAAAAATCACCACGATCCAACGGTCGAATTAAAAATTATAACTGACGCAATATATCTCAAAAAACACTGGTTTGATTTTGAATACCTTCATTCCGACAAAGTACTGATAAAACACCTCAACATTAACTCCTTCATTTTAACCACAATAAATATATCCAACATTTATATCCACATAAAATAAATATTTCATTATCATATATATCAATAATTAATTATTGACAAATAATATTACAGAATCACATTTATGACAACCAGGCTGTTCCCAGGAAAGAGGGGGCTTTCCGATAAGGATTTCTCCTTACTGGCGCGCAATTAGGTGTCTTTGACCGAACTTTCTAGATATTGCCAATAATGTTATCTAATAATATTATTCAAATAATATGAATTATTGATCTGATAATGTGAAATATAGTGCAGTGGCCATTATTGAAACAACAATAATATAAAATATCAACGCAGCAATTATTGAATCAATAAAATAAAATATTGAACAGTAACTACTATAACAATTATTGAGTAGTGCCTTCTTACGTAAGGATCAATAATTCAATAATACTGTTCAATACCGTGTGCTACTGTGCAACCACGCGTATTACTGTATATTAACCACCGGGTATTCCAACAGTCTTAACGGTAGTAACTGCTCCGTTATTTATAAAAACTCAAGCTTTATCGTTTTCTTCATCCGACAGTTATCTGTTATGGGGCCCACAAATAGCTGCACCGTCGTACGAATATTCCCCGATAGAAAGAATATTCCACGACCAAACGAATATTCCCTGACAACGATGAATATTATAAACCACTTATTTTTTTTGCAAAATTTGCACATTTCACCCATAACCAAAATATTATATCAAATTAACACCTTATTATTCACAATAATAATTAGAGGAAATTTGATTTTATTCATTAATAAGTAGGGGTCTTACAACCTCCCCTCCTTATAAAATTTTGTCCTCGAAATTGATGTATGTACCAGGTGTTTCGAAAAGGTGAGGATACCTCACTTTCATTTCTGATTCTAACTCCCAGGTTATTACTTCAATAGCATGGTTTCTCCACAAAACCTTAACTTGTGGTATAACCTTCGTGCGTAGGACATGCTCTTTCCTATCCAAGATCTTAACAGGTACACCCTCGTACGTTAAATCTTCAGTTATCTCGTCTAGTTCTAACTCAATAATGTGGTTCGGGTCTTTAACATATTTACGAAGAATAGATATATGAAAAATATTATGAACACGAGACATACTTGGAGGTAATGCTAGTTTATAGGCCACATTTCCTATTTGGTCAAGAATCTCAAATGAACCAATAATTCATGAATTGAGCTTTCCTCTCTTCTCAAATCTTGTAACTCCCTTCCATGGTGCAACACGTAACAATACATGATCCCCAATATTAAATTCCACGTCCTTCCGATGAAGATCCACATAACTCTTTTGTCGATCCTGAGCCGTTTGTATACGTTGTCGAATCGTTTGGATCTTTTATGCAGTCATTCGTACCAACTCTGGTCCCAACAACGTTGCTTCTCCCACCTCATCCCAGCATACTGGAGAGAGACACTTCTGTCCATACAATACTTCAAATGGAGCCACGCCTATACTTGCCTGGTAACTGTTGTTGTAGGAGAATTCCACCAATGGTAGGTACTTATCCTAACTCCCTTTGAAATCTAGGACATAAAGTCTTAATAGATCTTCAAGAGTTTGAATAGTCCTCTCTGGTTGTCCGTCCGTTTGAGGATGGTATGCCGAACTGAATCGTAAATTCGTGCCCATAGCTTTCTGCAAGCTAACCCAAAATCGTGAAGTGAATCTTGGGTCACGATCCGAAACTATAGACACTGGCATGCCATGCAATTTCATAATCTCATTTACGTACATACTAGTAAGACGTTCAAGGGAATAAGTCTCACGTATCGACAAGAAATGAGCAGACTTGGTTAATCTATCAACAATAACCCAAATCGCATCTATGTCTTGAGAAATCTTGGGAAGACCCGTAACGAAATCCATAGTAATGTGTTCCTACTTCCATTTCGAAATCTCTAGTAGTTGTAATGGACTCTTTGCACTTGATGCTTTGCCTTTACACGCTGACAAGTTAAACACCTCGAGAAAAACTCCGCGATCTCTCTCTTTATATTGTTCCACCAAAATGTATGTCGAAGATCATGATACATTTTGGTACTCCCAGGATCGATTGCAAACGTCATTGCCGCATGTTGAGTTCCTTTTGGGTGAAGAAATATTTGAGGCTTTTATGATCTGTATAGATCTCCACTTTTTCCCCCATACAGGTAGTGTCTCCAGATCTTCAACGCGAAAACAACTGCTACCAACTCCAAATCATGAATAGGATAATTCCTCTCATATTCTTTGAGTTGTCGCGAGGCATAGGCTATGACTTTTCCATGTTGCATGAGAACACATCCTAACCCTTTGCCTGAAGCATCGCTGTAGATAACAAATCCATCCGAACCAGATGGTATTGTCAGAACATGTGCCGAAATGAGTCTCTTCTTGAGTTCTTGAAAACTCTTCTCACAATCCTCGCTCCAACCGAATTTTGTATCTTTACGAGTCATCTAAGTTAACGGAGTAGCGATTCGAGAAAATCCTTCTATGAATCTCCAATAATAACCAGCTAAACCCAGAAAACTACGTACTTCAGTTGCTCCCAACTTTGTATGGCTTCAATCTTTGCCGGGTCGACAGATACTCCACGTTTTGACACCACGTGTCCAAGGAATGCTACTTCCTCAAGCCAGAATTCGCATTTCTTCAACTTGGCATATAGCTTGTTCTCGCGAAGCCTTTGCAGTACCAGCTTCAAATGGAGCTCATGATCTTCATGACTTTTGGAATAGATGAGGATGTCATCAATAAAGACAACAACGAACTAATCCAAATATTCTTTAAACACACGGTTCATTATATCCTTGAAAGTAGCAGGAGCATTAGTCAATCCAAAAGACATGACTAAGAATTCATAATGCCCGTACCGAGTTCTGAAGGCAGTCTTAGGAATATCCTCAGTTTTAATTTTCAGCTGATGATATCCAAAACGAAGATCGATCTTTGAAAAGAATTATGCTCCTTGCAACTGGTCGAACAAGTCGTCAATGCGAGGTAGCGGATACCTATTCTTGATAGTGACATAGTTTAATTCCCGATAGTCGATACAAAGTCGCATACTACCATCTTTCTTCTTTACGAATAAAACAGGAGCACCCCAAGGAGATGTACTAGGACAAATGAAACCGATGTCCAACAACTCCTATAGTTGGACATTTAACTCCAGAAGTTCAATAGGAGCCATTTGATATGGGGTTTTAGAAATGGGCTTTGTACTCGGTTCAAGGTCAATAAAGAATTCAACTTAATGTTCTGGAGGTAGACCGAGAAGTTCTTCAGGAAATACGTCAGGAAATTCACTAACAACATAAATTTTATTCAAATCTGACGTGTTTTTGTTCAAGTTCGTGATATGGGCTAAGAAAGCTTGACATCCGTTTTTCAATAAATGAATAGCTTTATGGCTTGATATGACAGTGATTTACTTTAATGGTTTGGTTGTTTGAATTCGTATAATAGGTTGGTTATGAATATAAAAACTAACAACCTTACGAAAACAATCAATTTTAGCATGATGCGTGGTTAACCAATCAATCCCTAAAATCGCATGCATCAAATGCAAGAATTTTCAACGAAATAAGGTCGGCAGGTAATGTGATGGTACCGACTTGAATTAAGCAAGATTTTGAATACAGTAGATGTAACAAAAGTTTCTCCTAACGGAGTCTCAACAGATAAGTCAAGGTCTAATTTCTCCTGAGTCAAGTTTAAACGTTGAGCACAAGCAGGAGAGATAAAAGAATGGGTAGAACCGGTATCTAGTAACGTATAAACTTCGCAAGATTTTATGATAAGCTTACCCGTGATCACCTCCTTTGAGTTCTCGCATTTTGTGCAGTCACGACAAACGCCTTTTCAGGAACCACCGACTTTGACTTGTCCGAAACAGCCTTCGGAGTCACCATTCCTGTAAGACCCCGAATTTTATGAAATAAAAGTATTCAATTTTTCTTATAATTACAATTTAGTAAATGGTTAAATTGATAAATGTTAAAGTTAAGGGTGATATATGAATTTTTTTTCAAAATACACAAGTGGTTATAAAATATTCATTGTTGTCGGGGAATATTCGTTTGGTCGTGGAATATTCTTTCTGTTAGGGAATATTCGTACGACGGCGCAGCTATTTGTGGGCCCCATAACAGAAAATGGTCGGGGGAAGATAACGACAAAAATTGAGTTTTTATAATTAACGGCGTAGTTGTTACCGTTAATACTGTTGGAATACCCGGTAGATAAAAATTTAGTAATACGCGTGGTTGCACAGTAGCACATGGTTTTGCACAGTATTTTTGAAATATTAATTCTTACGAAGGAAGGCACTACTGAATAATTGTCACAGTAATTACTGTTCAATATTTTATTTTATTGATTTAATAATTGCTGCTTTGATATTTTTGTTGTTTCAATAATTGTAGCTACACATTATTTTCCATTATCAGATCAATAATTCATATTATTTGAATAATATTATTAGATAACATTATTGGCAATATCTAGAAAGTTCTGTCTAAGGAGAGGTTTGGTCACCTAATTGCGCGCCAGTAAGGAGAAATTCTTATTGGAAAGCCCTCTCTTTCCTGGGAACGGCCTGATTGTCATAAATGTGATTCTGTAATATTATTTGTGAATAATTAATTATTGATTCATATGATAAGAAAATATTTAATTTATGTGGATATAAACGAGGGATATATTTTTGTGGTTAAAAATGAAGGAATTAATGTTGAAGTGTTTTATCTGTATTTTTGTCGGAACGGAGGTATTGAAAATCAAATTAGGGTTTTTGAGATATTTTGCGAGGGTTATAATTTTTAATCCGACCGTTGGATCGCGGTAATATTTGGATATGTTATACATATATAAGTTGAGTATATGTCTACAAATTTTGAACCGTTAAAAATGACCGTATAATTTGTTATGAATTTTACGAGATGACTGGTTTAGAAATTGTTGAATTTTCGGAGTTAATCATTTTAGTAGAAAATTCTAGAATTGGTGGGCCCCACTCTTGGTTGGTGAAGAAATGTGCTGAGATTTTTATTCAAATGTGGTGGGTGGGAATAGTAGCAGGTAAAGCCATCAGGTTGCAGGTTAAGTCTGCTTCGGCGTGCTAACATTTTCCTATAAATAGAGGGCTAAGTTAGAATTAAAAATCACACCAGAATTCATACGTTTTCTCTCTTTCTCTCTCTAGATTATTGAGTGTATTTTGTGAGTATGATAGTAATCTTCTCGTTTTTATTTGGGGTCTATTGGGTCAACCAAGGATAATTCTGTGGCCATATGATATCTATCATAACCTAGAAGCATGGCCTCCCATGTACGGAGGTTTCCTTGAGCACTTCCCAAAGATTCTAGTTTCTAAAACAGTTTTTGACTGTACCTTTATGTAAGGTACCTTTGTGAGGTGATGATACATGATGGTGTCCAATGTCACATTTGGTATATATTTGTATCCAAACTCAAATCATATGTGTTGTTGTATTTTGTACGATAATTGTTGTAATAAAGTTGTAGTTGTTTTCTGTACCATGTATTTGACGACTCAGAATGAGTTGGGTGGAATGGACCTATTTTGGGATTGTCACAATTCCCGCTGGACTTGGTTTTGAAACTAGACAATCTCTAGCTATATGACCTTCCTTTCCACAGTTATAGCACACCTTGGATTGTTGTGGGCAGTTTGGGCTGATGTGTCCCTCTTTTTCGCATTTGTAACAAACGACCGGTGCTCGTTCTCCTCCCCTAAAAATAGTTGATGTTTGTGGTCTTCTTGAAATCTCCTCCTGACTCGCTCCTTCTATTATCACGGCCACGATTACCACCAGAGTGGTTACCGCTTTTGTCCGAATGCTTTCCTTCCCTCTGGTTGTCATTGCTCCGATGACCGCTGCCAACGATATGACTCTGGTTGTGTTCCCTCGGTTGAACGTACTCATTATCTCGCTCTAATAATTGAGCCCTGTTTACAACATCTGAATATAAAGAAAATTTATGAGAGATAAGATATTGTCGAATCTCGGGCTTTAGACCTCTCAGAAACATCCTCGTCATTCGTTCCTCATTTTCGACCGAATGAGGTGCAAACCTGGATAATTCTGCAAACTTCACCTCGTACTGGGACACCGTCATGTTATTTTGTTCCAGTCTGATAAACTCTACATCCTTCATATGATGAATACTTTTAGGAAAGTACTTGTCATTGAATAGTTTCTGAAACGTTTCCCAAGATATGCTGAGTGCGGCCGGCTGGGCACGCTTCACAGATTCCCACCAGTAATCTGCCTCACCGCGGAACATAAAGGTGGCGAATGGAACCTTCTATTCCTCCGTGCATCCCAAGACATCGAATATCTTGGTAATTTGCTTGACCCACATTTCTGCCTTGATCGAATCCGGCTTTCCAATAAATTCTGGTGGTCCCAACTCCTTGAACTACTTGGCTGTGACATACCGCACATTGCTATCATTTCCACCTGTATTCTGTGCACGAGTCTCCCTCGTCTGGTTTTGAATAAACTGCAAAAAGCTCCTAAACATCTCATCATTCATCATTTGTTCGGTAGTGTTATTTACAGGAGGAGTATTGCCTTCCTGTTGCACGTTCCCCTAGGTGGTGATTAAAGGTGTCTCCACGGTCTCATTCACACCATTATTAACGTTTTCAGCTGCCATTCTTAAATACTGCCATAAAATAAGGGTTAATTGACATGTCACATATTATCTCTATACTCTGACCGACCAAATAAATACCAAATAAACTTAGTCAGGTCATACTAGCGAAGGAATTCCCCATCTCTCCCCTCCTAGTTCTTGTCTCACATCTCAGCCAGGGATCATATACCTAAGCTTTGATACCAACTGTGACGCCCCCAAAATAGGTATACATCACCCATTCTGAGTCGCCAAATACATGGTACAAAAACAAATACAACTTCAGTAATATTATTGTCGTGCAAAATACGATAACACATATACTGTGAGTTTGAATACAAATACTGTCTACTAGAGAGTATACAAACTTAAAAAGAGTCCTCATTACAATTATTGATACACTATTTTACAAAAATAGTGAGGACTTCTAAACAGATATCTCGAATAATCACTCCATACCCCGGCTAGTTCCTGCTAAATTTTCTCCTCATGAGAAGAACAATGGCACAACAAGGAAAAGAGTGAGCTCAACTAGCCCGGTAAAGAATATTATGACTAAGATAATATACAACAAATTATCATTAGTCTTCAACAGGGAATAATCTAATAAAATTATCCAAGTTCAATAATATTCCAAAATAACTAATTTTGAAGCATAATTCAAAAATAATGATCAAAACATGGATACAATCAAAGATAGTAACCATAATAGACAACTTGGACAAAAAGAAGAAAATTTTATTTTTTGGTGAATAGTATCGTATTCGTGAATAGTACTGTATACGTGAATAGTACCGTATATGTGAATAGTAATCCCGACAAAAAAAGTTCCAAATTTGATAAAAAAGTTCATACCAATATTTCTCCATAATGATATTGAAGAAAATATCATTTTAAGAAGAAAAAATAACATCCCTTACCTCAAAATAACCGTACTTCTGACAGAATTTTGGATATAAGGCTGAATAAAACTTGTGCTGAATAGCAACTCTCAAAGTATCAAAATACGCTCAATAATATAGAGAGAGAAAGAGAGAAAACTTATGAATTCTGGTGTGGTTTTCAATTCTAATTTAGCCCTCTATTTATAGGAAAATATTAGCACGCCGAAGCAGACTTGACCTGCAACCTGATGGCTTTACCTGCTACTATTCCTACCAGTCATATTTGAATAAAAATTCTAGCACATTTCTCACCAAACAAAAGTGGGGCCCACCAATTCTAGAATTTTCCACCAAAATGATAAATTTCGAAACTTCAACAATTTCTGAACCAGTCATCTCTTAAAACTCATAACAAATCATACGTGTATTTTTAACGGTTCAAAATTTGTGGACATATACTCAACTTATATATGTATAACATATCCAAAAATCACCACGATCCAACGGTCGGATTAAAAATTATAACTCACGCAATATATCTAAAAAAAACACTAGTTTCATTTTGAATACCTTCATTCCGACAAAATACTGATAAAACATCTCAACATTAACTCCTTCATTTTAACCACAGTAAATATATCCAACATTTATATCCACATAAAATAAGTATTTCCTTATCATATGAATCAATAATTAATTATTCACAAATAATATTACAGAATCACATTTATGACAACTAAGCTGTTCCCAGAAAAGAGGGGGCTTTCCGATATGGGTTTCTCCTTACTGGCGTGCAATTAGGTGACCAAACCTTTCCTTGACAGAACTTTCTAGACATTACCAATAATGCTATCTAATAATATTATTCAAATAATATGAATTATTGATCTGATAATGTGAAATACAGTGTAGTGACGATTATTGAAACAACAATAATATAAAATATCAACACAGCAATTATTGAATCAATAAAATAAAATATTGAACAATAACTACTGTAACAATTATTGAGTAGTGCCTTCTTACGTAAGGATCAATAATTCAATAATACTGTGCAATACCGTGTGCTACTGTGCAACCACGCGTATTACTGTATTTTAACCGTCGGGTATTCCAACAGTCTTAACAGTAACAACTACGCTGTTATTTATAAAAACTCAAACTTTGTCGTTTTCTTCATCCGACAGTTATCCGTTATGGGGCCCACAAATAGTTGCACCGTCATACGAATATTCCACGACCAAATGAATATTCCCCGACAACAATGAATATTATATAACTACTTGTTTATTTTGTAAAATTTGTACATTTCACCCATAACCAAAATATTATATCAAATTAACACCTTATTATTCACAATAATAATTAGAGTAAATTTGATTTTATTCATTAATAAGTTGGGGTCTTACATCGTATGCAGTTATGAGTGTGACGTTGAGACCCATTTCGTACTACTTACAAAAGATGAAGATAGAGTTAAAAACTCCAAGAACCTACGTAAAGATAGTGAATATACGATTAGAACCGACTTTAATCGATAAAGTTAAAGTCGCTCAAGCTACAGACTTAGAGCTGATGAATATAAAGAAGAAGATTCAAGAAGGCGTTATTCTAGAAGTAAGAGTCGATGAAGAGAGGAAATCTCAATCGTCGATTTTATTGGTCTATTTGAAATCCTCAATCGAGTAGGAACTATGGCCTATAGACTCATTTTACCGCCAAGTATGTTGCGTGTTCACGTATCGATGTTACGTAAATATGTGGACGACCTGAACCACATTATTGAATTGGAACTAGACGAGATAGCAGAAGATTTAACGTATGAGGAGATACGTGTTACAATCTTGGATAAGAAGGATCATATTCGACACTCAAAGGTTATACCTCAAGAGTTAGAATCTAAGCAAGGTATCCTCACCTCTTCGGCATACCAGGTATGTACGCAAATTTTGAGGGCAAAATTTCATAAGGAGGGGAGATTGTAAGACCCTGAATTTTATGAAATGAAAGTATTCAATTTTCCTATAATTATTATTCTATTTAGTAAATGGTTAAATTGATAAAAAGGTTAAAGTTAAGGGTGATATTTGAAAATTTTTCAAAGAAGGTAAGTTGATATAAAATATTCGTTGTGTCGGAGAATATTTATTTTAACAGGAAATATTCGTACAACGGCACAATCATTGGTGGACCACACAGCGGAAGTATTGTCATAGTTAGAAAATGACAGAAATGCCTTTTTATAAAAATAACGGCGAAAGTGTTACTGTTAAACTGTTGAACTACCCGGTAGTAAAAGTACAGTAATACGCGTGATTGCATAGTAGCACACGATATTGATTATTGATGCTTATGTGAGAAGTCACTCAGTCATACTCAATTATTACTACAGTAATTACTGCATCATATCTCTTATATTATTGATTCAATTATTATCACTGTATCATCTGCATAATATTTTATATTATTAAATCAATAATTGAGACGATAAAATTTTTCATATTATTATTTGCAATATTGACAATGTCTAGATGTTCTGTCAAGGAGAGTTTTAGTCACCTAATTGCACGCCAATAAGGAAAAATCATTATCCCCATCTTTCCTGAGAACGACCTGGTTGTTAAATATTGTGAGTTATAATATTAATTATGAATAAGTTCGTGTTGATTAAAGATGAAATTGATAGTTCCATTGTGTTGGGATTATTAGTGTTAGTGGAAATCTACATTTATTTCGATAATAATTGATGTCTGGAAGTTATATTGACCAATCGGGTAATTAATCGGATAAATAAGTAATTAATTGGTATTAATTCACATGCTTATAAGTAATTATTCATATGTGTGTACTATTGATTCACATGCATGTCCTATTAGGGGAGGTGGTGCAAGATTGATAATACTTGCATGACTAAATTAAAAATGGAGGTATAGATGAAGGTACTATACTGTAATTAATTTTTTCTCATGATTGAACTATTGATTTACATGATTTTACTATTGATTCACATGATGTACTATTAGGGGAGGTGGTGCAAGTTTGATAATACTTGCAGGACTAAATTAAAAATGAAGAAAAAGATGAAGGTATTATACTGTAATATTTCAAGCCCAAAAACGTGCAATTATCGAAACTATATTTTTCTATAAATATAAGCTCATTCTTCTTTCATTCTCACCAATTCACTAAGACTCACAAGAGCAATTATAGAGAGAGAAGTTATAGAGAGAAAGAAGAAGAGAAGTCTGATACTTCACTATTCCAGTATCCAATCTTCTTCTAAGGTAAGGGATATTATTTTGTTCAGTATTCGTAGGAATAATATTTTCTTCCATACTCTGTAGTATGTGAGTAATATTATTTCATCTCGTATTCCAGATTATACCCTCAACTTGTTAAAGTATTGCTTCTATACTCCGTGAAATTTGTAGAATATCCTTGAAATTTGCGCTTCATCTAGTATCGTTTCACAAGGATATTTTCTGTACATTCTTGTTAAATATTAAGTTTTTTATGCCGGAGTACTGTCTATGAGTACTATTCATTTATATGGTACTATTCACAAAAGTACTACTCAAAGATACTATTCACAAAGTACTATTCAAAAAGTACTATTCACGAAGTACTATTTATGAGTACTATTAACAAAATACTATTCATGGCGTACTATTTCCGAAGTGCTATTCACGGGGTACTATTCACCCAGGTACTATTTATCTCGAGTACTATTCATGATAAAAATTAATTTCTTTTTGGTCCAAATTATTTTTGATACAATATCATTCTTGAATTTTACTCCACAAAGCAGTATCATGTTGGCAATTTGAATATTATTGAATTCTGGATAAATTAAATTATAAATCTTTAAAAATTTATCATTTGTTTCTTTTAATTGAATTCTTATATGATTGTCATCATCCTCGTGTTTATATTATGATGAAAGTCATATTTGGCTTACGTGCATAGATGGACTGCTGATTGGTGTGATTATGACCAGGGATCATTCGGTATAATCATGACCCGTAATGTTACAAATGATGTGGTAAAAGTCCTCATTGGGAAGTAGTTCATTGATGGACAGTTGTTGGTATGATTATGACCAGGGATTATTCGGTATAATCATGACCATTGATGATTACATGAATATCCTTGGCCGTGGTGCAGGGATGATTCGATGATGTGATTTATTTATTAAGTTGAGTCTTAGCGATAAAGTTGATGAAAAACTTTTTAAATCATAGAAGATAGTTGATATCATGCTCTACTTGACTCTTCTAATGGATTGCTTGTTCCGCTGCAGTTAAACTTGTTGTCTATTATATTTTATCAGTTTAACATTGTTGAAGGCTAACGATAACTTATTCTGCATTATCTTAGTCATAATATTTCTTACTGGGCTAGTTGAGCTCACCCTTTTGCTTTCATTGTTCCCTTCAGGAAATGAGAATGTAGCCGGGACTAGTCGGGAAACAGAGTGATGGTCTGAGATGGTGTTATAGTAGTCCTCACTATTCTATGAAATAGTGTGATAATAAATATATTGAGGACTCCATTTGAGTTTGAATACTGTCTAGAAGACAATATTCCTGTTAAAACTCTCAACTATATTTTGTCGTATTTTACACGACAGTTGTATAATTAAGTTTGTATTTGTATTCTGTACCATATAATTGGTGACTCAAGATGGGTGATGTATACCTATTTTGGGGGCGTCACAACTAAAGAGTATTAAGAGCAAAACCACCATATCATATGCAAGTCATGCACCATACAAGGTATCTGCAAAATGGGTAAAAGCTTAGACAAACTACTGGTAATAGTTGTTTTCCATATCAATGCAGAATCAATGGTGCAAGGCAAACATCCTAGTAGTTATGGAGTGGTTAGCATGAAGTTAACTTTGGTCAATTGATCAATATAGTGTCGACACGCATGCGAGAAATGATCTTTCTGTGCGTGTTGTATTGGTCAATTAACAAACTTACTATAGAGTTAACTTCATGGTAACCGGATCCAGTTACAAAGCCAACTCACCTGGGTGCATAGTTAGCTTAATTTAACTTAAAACTTGAGTCAATGGCCATGAAAATTACAATTATAAATGTTTAGAAATAAAAGAAAATGAATACGACAATTAGTTAAGCTTACTTACCTAAACATCTAAGATTCACACACAAACATAGGGTTAATTACAAAGACGTGAGAAGCAAAAATGGAATTATTACAATTTATACACCCGTGACTTGTTATCTTGGACTTCCATGCTAAGTACGGGGGGATGTGTTGGCCTCTTCAATGCATTTAGTAAGTAATGAAATACCATAATGTGATGCACTTGATGCAGCATACTATGATGTCACAGTGAGTTGATCAAATTTTGGAAGCACATAACCTGAAAATTTTCAAGTGTAATCAAAATAATTTAGCAATGTTAACGCCTAATTTTGTACGCCTGGCGAAATCACTAAAATAGTAGGTCAAAATAGCGCTAACGGTTGATTGTATTGTTGTGAAATCAAACTCACGAAATACATTAACATAAACATAAATAAAGAGATATAAATATATGAACACAAGAATTTACGTGGAAACCAATTGGGAAAAAACCACGGAGACATAGAGAGAAATCCACTATAATAATATGGAGAGTACAAAGTGTTTATTTGTGTCTTGCTATTGTCCCTTGTATTCTTATGCCTCATTATTGTTGTATTTATACATGTCATATCCACTTGAATCCAATTAGGACTAGGAGTCCTTTATAGAATCACCTTATAACAACAATTAATGGCTGATAGATTCCTTCCCAAATTAAACCTCCTTATCCCACCAAATAAGGAAACACAATCTTACTTTAATAAGGACTCTCTCACTGTAAAAATAAATATATATTATGGGTCAACACCAAATTTAGCCCATTAAATAAATTGGGTTACACCTTGGCTAGACCCAAATAATCTCACTCCAATATTTCCCCCCAGTCTCTTATTTATAAGGAACTTAAAATAAGTGAGTATACAAATTTATCCCAACAAAAATGTCTTCCCAGCCCGTTGGAAAGCATTTGTCCGTTCGGGAGGAACAAAGCCACATTCGAAGAACGTTTGTCTTATCGGGGGAGCAAAGCCACTTTCGAATGACGTTTGTCTGGTTGGGGGAACAAAGTCACTTCCGAAGGACTTTTGTCCATTCGGGTAGAACAAAACCACTTCCAAAGGACTTTTGTCTATTCGGGGAACAAAGCCACTTTCGATGGATATTCGTCCTTCCGGGGGGACAAAGCTACTTCCGATGGACATTCGTCCATTCGGTGGGACAAAGCCACTTTCGAAGGACATTTGTTTGACCTTATACCCCATCCAACCTTATGCCACCATAATATCAGTCCCAACCTCTGTGGGAGGCTTCGATCAGACTTTATATTTGCCAAAAGTGAACAGCTGAAGACATAATGAAACCGGTGTGGCTCGAAGAGGAATCGCTAAAGAGATTGTCGAAGTGGTCCGAACCCAACTTCATCTGTTCCTATGTTGTCGACAAATGTTGATAGTAACGAAGGGCAACGAAACCTTTTATGTGTGAGTAGAACTATCTATGGCAGGTGGGGCCCGGTCTTGGGAAGGAGTGTAGCACTTCAACAAACGAGGAAAAACCGCTTAGGTTCCTCAGGCAACTCATCATTTCCTGTCCTGACTCTTCAAGTTCGCTTCTTTTCAAGTCCCTAATTATAAATATATTATAACAAGAGATTGGGGGGCAATGTTCGGAAGTAATTTACCGACCCTAGTGTGGGTTGAAGGCCCGAGGTGAAAAGGGGAGGTTTAGCCCATTGGGCTGAAGCCATTAGAGATATTGGAGTTGTTCGGGTTCGAGCATTTGAGTCGTTTGGACCGGAGCTGTAAGACCCCAACTTTTATGAATAAAGATGAATTTTTCTATAAATATCATTTTTGAATATTTAGGTGTGAATTTGTTATAATGTTATAGTTGTGGGTAATATTTATAAATTTTACAAAGTAAGCAAGTTGTTATATAATATTCGATTGGTCGGGGAATGTTCGTTTTAACAGGGAATATTCGTACGACGGCACAATCATTAGTGGACCCCACAACAGAATTACTGTCGGAGTTAGAAAACGACAAAAATATCTTTTTATAAAAGTAATGGAGAAAGTTTTACCGTTAAACTGTTGAAATACCCGGTGATAAAAGTACAGTAATACGCGTGGTTTCTTAGTAGCACACGGTATTGATTATTGATGCTTACGTGAGAAGTCACTCAGTTTTGTTCAATTATTGCTATAGTAATTGCTGCATAGTATCTCACGTTATTAATTCAATTATTGTCACAATATTTTATATTACTAAATCAATAATTGAGATGACAAGTTATTTATATTATTACTTGCATAATTAACAATGTCTAGAAAATTCTGTCGAGGAAATGGGTTTGGTCATCTATGTGACGCCCCTAAAATAGGTCCACACAACCTATTCTGAGTCGCAAAATACATGGTATAGAAATAACTACAACTTTATTATTACAATTATCGTACAAAATACGACAACACATATACTGTGAGTTTAAATACAAATATTATCTTCTAGACAATATCCACACTCAAATAAGTCCTCATTATAATTATTAATATACTATTTTATAAAATAGTGAGGACTACTAAAACAACTGTATTGAACCATCACTCCACACCCCGACTAGTTTTCGTTATAGATTCTCGCCTCTTGAAAAGAAAAATAGAATAAAAAGAAAAAGGGTGAGCTCAACTAGCCAATTAAAGAATATTATGACTAAGATAATGTAGAACAAATTATCGTTAGTCCTCAACAGGGAAAAATCTGATAGAATATAATAGACAACAAGTTTAGATCAATATTCGCGATAGAAATAACAATTCATTAGAAGAGTTAAATAGAGAATAAAGTATACTATCTTCAATGATTTAAAAGTCCATCATCAATATTTTATCCTTGTGACATCAATCAATATACATCTTGAACCAAATATTCATCTCTGCATTACGGATCAAAGATATTCATTTGTATCACCAGTTGATCATGTTCATCTCAACACCTGTCCATCTTTGCATTACGGGTCAAATATATTCATCAGGTAATCATTCAACTTTGCACTGCAGGCCAAAAATATTCAGTTATATCACCATTTTGAACTGAGAATGATGAAAATATTTTAAAGAAAATGAATTCAATGAGATAAAAGGACAAGGATTAGGGATTCGTACTTTAGTTCACCCAAGTTCAAAAATACTCCATAATAAACCATTGTGGAGCAAAAATTCAAGAATGAAGATCAAAACATTGATACAATCAAAGCTAGTAACCATAATAGACAATTTGGACAAAGAAAAGAAATTTTAATTTTTTTGTGAATAGTGTCGTACACGTAGGAGTGATCATTCAGTTATTAACCAAACCGAATAAGTATTTCGGGTATAACCGAAAACTGAAATTCAAATGTTTTAAATATTCGAATTACTAACCGATGTCAACGTCGGGATTTTTGGATGTCTCTTTTCGTTACTTGTTCTTTGGTGTTCTCATTTTTAGGTGAGATTTGTTTGAAAAAACAAGTGAAAGAGGTCCGACATGTATAATGTCGACGATGGGACTGTTAAGAGTCGTCGGTTAGTTTTTTAAATGGTTGTACCAACACAACCAAGAGAAGGTTTGCACATTGACCTAGTGATGTGACAATGCTATACGGGTCAGTGAAACCGAGATTGGTTTAGGGTCCGGGGACTTGGTTATGCGGGGGGAAGGTGTTAGGCACCCCCCGACATCTGTGTTACCACGGTGACCGCCTCTTTTCAAGAAACTATTATCTGAATGTGTGTGTGTGTGTGTGGGTCAATGTGCTATTATTTGGAAGTAGTGTGAGGCCTCGTTCGAACCTATATACACAGGGTTTGAATTTATGTAAAAAATTAATTTTAAGCAAGATATAGAAGTGATGTTTTATAAAAGATGTTTTTTTCAAACCCTGATGCTCAATAGGAATTGAGACCTTTTACGCTCCCATTTTATTAAGTGCACGACTAGATTGATTTTATTTTACGAATGCGAGGCATCCGTATGAAAATAATATACATAATAATGCCGACTTTCTCGTGGGTATGGAAACCATCTGAGGAAATTCAGACACCGCAGAATAATTTACAAGCTGCTTACAGCTGGAAATGTCCATCACGGGAACCGAATCTAGATCCAATGGGATGAATATGTGATCACATGATTCCTAGGCGCACAATATACTACAATTTGTATGAAAGCCGTAAGCAGGTATATATATAAAAGCTGAAAATATATATATACAGACGTGATCACCAACCACGAAGCACCTCCATGGGGGATCAGAAACATAAATAAAGCTATAAATACGGTCAACCGCCACGAAAGAAACTCCAGGCGAGACGAAACATAAATAAAGTTGTAAGAGCGATCAACTGCCACGAAGGAAACTCCAGGCAGGACGAAAATAAATAAATAAATAAATAAATAAATAAATAAATATATATATATATATATATATATATATATATATATATATATATATATATATATATATATATATATTTATGGATTTTATATATATACCTGCTTACTGCTTTCATACAAATTGTGGTATCATGTGAGCCTCGGAATCATGTGATCACAAATTCATCCCATTGGATCTAGATTCGGTTCCCGTGATGGACATTTTCAGCTGTAAGCAGCTTGTAAATTATTATGCGGTGTCTGAATTTCCTCATATGGTTTCCATACCCACGAGGAAGTCGACATTAGTTTTATATATTATTTTCGTACGGATGCTTTGCATCTGTCAAATAAAATCAATCAAGCCGTGCCTTTAATAAAATGGGAGTGTAAAAGGTCTCAATTACTATTGAGCGTCAGGGTTTGAAAAAACTCTTTTATAAAACATCACTGCCACATCTTGCTAAAAATGAATTTTTACATAAATTCAAACCCTGCGTATATAGGTGCGAACGAGGCCTCGCACAACTTCCAAATAACAGCACACTGACCCACACACACATACATTCAGATAATAGTTTCTTGAAAAGAGGTGGTCACCGTGGTAAAACGGATGTCGGGGGTGCCTAACACCTTCCCCCGCATAACCAAGTCCCCGGACCCTAAATAAATCTCAGTTTCACTAACCCGTTAAGCAGTGTCACATCACTGGGTCAATGTGCAAACTTTTTCTCGGTTATGTTGGTACAACTATTTAAAAAACTAACTGGCGACTCTTAACAGTCCATCGTCGACATTATACATGGCGGACCTTTTTCACTTATTTTTTCAAACAAATCTCACCTAAAATGAGAACACCAAAGAACAAGTAACGAAAAGGGACATCTAAAAATCCCGACGTCGACAGGTGGCGACTCTGCTGGGGACTCCAGTAAGAGGACTTAAGCCGCTATTACAATCTTTTCAAAACTATTATCTGCTTGTGTGTGGATGTTGCATTTACATTGAATGAATGTGTATGAATGCATTTCCTTATTGCACTTAGTGCCTCGCACTATAAACTGCTTGTGATGTTAGTGCCTCGCACTATAAACTGCCTGTGATGTTAGTGCCTCGCACTATAAACTTCTTATGATATTATTGCTTCACACATGTCATCATTTCATACGGTGAGACATGATATATGTGAATGTATGTTGTGTGGTCCCTCTACCAGGAGGCTATCCCGTCGGTGTTTGATTACTGGACTCGTGAAAAGCCTGATTCTCTGAGGCTCGGGAAAGGCACCACCCAAATTCGCTCCAGTTGAAAGACCGGATTAACTTCCTGTCAAGTAGATTGCGATGATTTGGGAACCTTCATGCCAAAAAGTCGCGAGAGTAACCTAAGATAGGCCAGCCTCTGATAAACCCAAAACAGAGGAAAGTCTCTTCATGCTCTCATTTCAATTACACAATTTCATGACATATCTATCTCCATGTAATGAGAAATATGAAGAAATGTGTACACATATACATGCTACAAACAGTTGACAGCCGTTTTTGCAGGATAAAATTCCTAAAATGGACACATCACATAGCATGATTAAGTCACATTCCCTAAAGACTAAACTATGCAAGTCTTTTGCAGAGAATCAATCGGACCTACTACCCGTTCCAAGTCCAAAAAGGCGACAGGCCTACAGTCAATCATGTCGTCATCCGACCAGACTGAACTTAATCCAGTTTCTCGCAAAGAATTCGACGGATTAAGCAAACAAATTGCAGATTTGGCTGTTCTACTCAAAGAATTACACCAGTCTACATAGGGTCAGAAAATACCCGTACATACTGAGTCCTCCATACAAGGAGGGAGTCCGGTCATTACCATACCTGAACTACAGTTGGATCAGACTAACAAAATTCATGATGCTGCCCATCCTAGTGGAGACCCAAACACTGGTGACATCAAAAAGAAAGTCCTCCAAATTGAAGAGACCCTTCACGCTATCAAAGGAATTGGATCACACGGGAGTGTTTCATATGCTGATCTGTGCATTTTTCTTGGTGTCCATTACCCTGAAAAATTTAAAACTCCTGACTTTGAAAAATATGACGGGTTAGGAGATCCTTACACACACTTAAAGGTGTTTATTGGAGAACTTCGATCCTATGCAGAGGATGAGAAACTCAGAATGCAATTGTTCCAAAATAGTCTAACTGGAGTAGCCCGTTCATGGTACACAAGATTAGATAACTCCAAAATCCACAGCTGGGAAGAGCTAGCACATGCCTTCCTCACTCAATATAGTTTTCAGTTTCAAATGGCTCGTGATCGGTATCAAATTACCAAGATCAAGAAACAGTCTAACGAGTCTTTCAAAGAGTATGCTCAGAGGTGGAGACGCCTGGCTGCCCAAGTTAGTCCTTCCATGACCGAATCAGAGATGGTCATGAATTTCATAGGCATACAAGAAGCTCCTTTCTATGAGAGAGTTTTAGCCGGCATCGGCAAATCGTTTTCTAAAATGGTCAAATATGGGGAGATGGCTGAAATGGGATTGAAGTCAGGAATGATTCAAGACATAGCTGCACTTAAGGCTGTTGCTGATCACATCCAGTCTGGAAATTATGGTAACAACCCCCAAAGGGTCCATAAAAAGAAAGAGGAAGATGTCACCCTGATACTACAGGGTCAAAAAGGTAGTCAAAACATGCCTATTCAAAGGAGAAACTACACTCCCTTTCCAGCATAGTCTGTAAACCCTCCAATGCCAAAAGGTGGAGAAGCTAAATGCCCTCGAGTGTTCACACCCTTGGGGGACACCCTCGAGAACATTCTTAATCTTCTGACAGCACAAAAGAAGATTACACATCTACTTCCACCAGCCAGCCCTAATGGACGGGGTTTCAATGCTGCTAGGAAATATGCTTATCATGTCGGGGCACCTGGATATGATACTCAGGACTGTTGGGCCTTAAAACAAAAAATCCAGGACCTAATAGACAACGGTGAGATCGTGGTCACCAAACCAGATCAACCTAACGTTCAAGACAACCCTCTTCCTCAACACAAAGAAGAAGAGGTCAACATGATTAATTGGAGCAGTGGACAGAGTTCCAACTTCAGCTGTGATTCCTCCCAGGCCCCCAAAAATGGTGAGGATAAATGGGATTATGCCAAGTTCCAGTTCGCAATGGAACGAAAAATAAAAGCTCTCTGTAAACAAATTTAGCAATTAGCAGAACTGGTGACTTATCAGCATCAAGTGACTCGTCAGCTAATCAGTCAGGAGCATGCCAGTCTCCTGCATATTGTCATGAATATCCCCTCTTCACTTTCATAAAATGACATGCTGGAAGACAAAGTGACGAAGAGAACAAATGCCAAGGCCCGTCGGGATTTCGCCAACAAAAGGGAACTCACCTATTTGGGTCAACCTATGGAAGAGATCCTTCATATGTTAATCAACGAAGGAAAAATTAGTTCCCTTCTACCTCCAATCAACCCCCGTTCAGGACGGCACAATTTCGAGGGAGTATGTCAATATCACTCCCAGTCTCGTGGTCACAGCACAGAAGAATGCTGGGCACTCCGCCACCTTATTCAAAATTTAATCGACAGTGGCGTACTGCGTCTGGCAGATGACGACACTGTGTTAAGTGCGAGTGAGAATGCCGGTCCCACTAAATGGAAGAGTGTGGTAGCCGTCATATCTACTGAGGCTGATCAATCACTCGTCATGCCAATAATTCAACTTAAAGGAAGCAACGATCCTTTGAAAGTGGTCGGTCCCGAGCCAATCAACTTGTCGTACAGAGCACAATATCCTATTATTAGCTTTCGCACAGTTCCGTAGAATTATGAAGAAGGTGAAGGATCCACCTCACATACAACTTCTATAGTGTCGAAGGAAAATCCACTGTATCTTCCCCACTGGGTGATGAAGCCCACCCCCAAATCAAAGGGGAAAATACCCACGGAGAAGATTGAAAAATTCCTCCGCGCTATGGGTCATAACGAAGCTACGGTGGTTTTAAGCATGAAAGAAGCTCCACAACAGATATCAATTTTGGACTTGGTCCTCACTTCCGAGAATCACCGGAAGATCTTGTTAAAAGTTTTGGAAGCCTATCTCCCAACATCAGTGGATGAGGAAAAATTTCAACATCTGGTTGATCACATTTTCAACGACAATGTGATATCCTTCACTGATGATGACATACCGCCTGAAGGAACCGGTCATTGCAAACCGTTGCACATTGCGGTCTTGTCCTCCGAATATATGGTAGCTGGAGTTTTAATAGATGGAGGTTCCTCTCTGAATATCTGCCCATACGCTACCTTGGTGAAGATGAATATCAATCCCAATCGAATTCGGAGTAGCCATACCATTATAAAAGCTTTTGATGGAGCCGCCGTAATTCGGTCGGAGTAATTGAGCTGCCAATCGAGATTGGTCCTCATACATTCTGCGTATCCTTCCATGTGCTCAGATAGATTTGGGATACAACATGCTCTTGGGATGACCATGGATTCACATGGCTGGGGCTGTCCCCTCCACTCTTCATCAACATTTGAAATACATCATCAAGAATAGCCTGGTCACAGTTAACACTGAACCGGAGATTCCTCTATACGGAGACGGGCCACTCATCAATGCCAATGCGGACGTTGAACCAGTCAGTTTTCATGCTTTGGAAATAAACAATACCCAATACCATGCTATTGGAACACCACTGCCCGAACCCCAGATTTCTGCCGAGGTGATGTCGGCCACTCAAGAAATGATGTCGTTGGGTCATAAGCCAGTACAAGGGTTGGGTAAAGATTGCCAGGGTATCAAGTACCCTATTTGCTTAACCAAGCAAACTGGAACAGTTGGACTAGGCTATTCTGCTAGCTCTAGTCACAGGAACCCTCATAAGCATCCGATGGTTCCCTCAGCTTCAGCCATGCGGCGTTTATCTTTGCCTTCAAGCTCTGAGTCCGCACAACCTCCAATAAAGGTGCCAACCAATGTCATGGCTATGTTATTTCCTAAGCTGAAACCGATGGAGGAGAAGAAAATCGTTATTTCAGATCCCACAATCAAAGAATAGGAGCGGAGAATCAAGGAGAACGTTGTCCGAATAATGTCGGGCATGCGTATCATCGTCCATGATTAACATACCAATAGATACACCCCAGACGATGATTGCCTAGACATAATAGCCATCATTCGGGACAGGGAGGATGATGACAATCCCTCCATTACTGCGGTTCACCCGAACTTTGCTCTTACCAATTGGAACAAAATTCCTTGCATTGGTCGTCAAGAGTAAAGCGGGCAGAAACTCTTTCTGCCCTGTAGATATAACAACTTCTTTCTTTTCTGTACAGTACTAGCAGTTTATTTTGCCAGTATATGCTAACACTATGTATGATCAAACACGTTTTATATATACTTAGTGAAAGCATATTTTGTTTCAGGACTCTAAATTTAGATGTGCCTGTACTTGCTGATGTGATGCCTCTCCTACACAGGGATTGTACCTTTTGATGTAGAGATGAATTCAGCCTTGATGGATATACAGGATGACATTGAGGTGCCTCTAGAAATTCAAGAATGGGTCAAAGATACACCTAAACCCAACCATGATCAAACCACTTCTTTCAATCTCGGAACTTTAGAAAGCCCTAAGTTAATCCAGATTGGTTCAGACCTTACCCCAAACCAACGGAATGACATGGTTACGCTATTAACCCAATTCCAGGATGTGTTTGCATGGTCTCATGAAGACATGGTGGGTTTGTCCACTGACATTGTCCTTCATCGCCTTCCCATTAAAGAGGGATTTAAGCCAGTCAAACAGAAACTTAGGCGATTGAAACCTGAGTGGAGTTTAAAGGTGAAAGAAGAAATTATTAAACAATTTCAAGCTGGCATCATCATGGTATATACATATCCTGAGTGGATATCCAATATCGTACCCGTGCCTAAACCTGGAGGGAAGGTGCGAGTTTGCGTGGATTATCGGGACTTGTACAAAGCTCGCTTAAAAGATAGCTTTTCCGTGCCATTTATCCACATTCTCATTGACAATACTGCGCAATACGACATGTACTCCTTTACTGATTGCTTCGCAGGGTACCATCAGATCATGATTGCCGAGGAAGATCGTGAGAAGACTTCCTTCATCACTCCTTGGGGAACTTTTTACTATGAACGGTTGTCATTCGGCCTCATCAATGCCGGAGCTACCTATCAACGAGCTATGATGGATCTTTTCCAAGACTTAATGCATACAGAGATTGAGATCTATGTGGATGACATCATTCTCAAGTCCCGGAAGGAGGATGACGATGTGGACCATCTCAAAAAGCTATTCAACAGGTTGCGTAAGTGCAACTTGAAGTTGAATCCAGCCAAGTGCGCCTTCGGCGTTAAATCGGGCAAGTTGTTAGGATTTCTAGTCAGACACAAAGGGATAGAGCTGGATCCTACCAAAATCCAAGCCATCACGGAAATGCCCATTCCTCAGACAGAGAAGAAAATACGGGGATTTTTGGGAAGAATCAACTTCATCAGTAGGTTTATCTCCCAACTCACAGCAACCTGTGAGCCAATCTTCAAGCTATTAAGGAAGAACTCCTCCATGAAATGGAATGATGAGTGGCAGAATACCTTCCTTACCGTCAAGAAACAGCTAGTCAAAGCTCCCGTCTTGGTACCACCCAGGGATGATGTTCCACTGTTTATGTACCTGTCCATAAGTGACAATGCCATGGGCTGTATGCTGGGACAGAAAGATGATAGAGGCCAAGAACGAGCTATCTATTACCTCAGCAAAAGATTCAGCAGCAGTGAACACAAATACACTTTGATCGAAAAGACGTGTTATGCTTTAGCATGGGCTTCCATGAGGTTACGACATTATCTCCATGGTCATACAACCCATCTCATATCCCGAGTGGATCCTCTCAAATACGTGTTCAACAAACCCATGTTAAATTGTCGGCTGTCCAGATGGCAGTTGATCTTACAACATTTTGTCATCGTATATTTGACTCAAAAGTCCATCAAAGGTCAAGGAATCGAGGATCAACTGGTCACCGCACCTTCAGCGGATTTCAAACCCTTGGAAACATATTTCCCTGATGAAGGAGTAATGACAGTACAACAACACCACCAGTACGATACGCGCCAATCATGGAAGATGTATTTCGATGGAGCTGTTAATATGGAAGGTTCTGGAGCTGGAGCAGTTCTAGTATCTGATACGGGGGAGCAGTATCCCGTTGCCGTCAAATTATAGTTTGTCAGCACCAACAATACGGCTGAGTATGTAGGCTGTCTCATGGGGCTAAAACTTGCCCGTTCAATGGGCATCAGACGGTTCACTGTCCTTGGAGATTCAGAGTTGGTAATCAGACAATCCACCGGAATCTATCAAACCAAGGAACTACATTTGCTGCCTTACCATCGGCAGGTTTTAAAAATGGTTGTGGAGTTCGAAGAAATCTCCTTTCTACACATTCCTCGTAATAGGAATGACTTTGCGGACGCATTAGAAACTTTGGCCTCCTTGATTCATATATCAGATAAGGAACGCTTGCCAAGCGTCACAATTTCCCTGCACAAGGCCCCAGCCTATGGGAATTACGTTGGAGAAGTATCGGATGAGCTACCTCCCATCCAACATCTTTGGTATCAGCATATCAAGGAATATGCGCTCTACTAAAGAGATGCAGGATTAGGTCTCCTCAGGTGTTTAGACAAAGATCGAGCCCAAAGGCTTGTGGATGAAATCCATGGCGGAGTCTGTGGCCCCCACATGAGTGGCCCCCTCTTTGTCAAGATAGTCCTTAGGACGGGATATTATTGGCTATATCTCAAGGCTGATTGTAACGACCACGTCAAAAGATGCTATCAGTGCCAGATTCCTGGGAATGCTATACACGCCCCTCCATGGGAACTCCACAATATGAGTTCACCTTGGCCCTTCTCAATGTGGGGAATGGACGTTATCGGGCCCATTTAACCTAAAGCCAGTAATGGTCATCGATTTATCTTCACCATGATCTACTACTTCACCAAGTGGGTAGAAGCAGCCTCCTTCCCAAGGGTCACTAAAGAAGTCATCATTGCTTTCATCAGAAATAATGTTGTTTGCCGATATGGACAACCAGAGGTTATTGTGTCGGACAATGCCAAAAACCTCAACAACAAAATGATGGCGGAATTATGCAGTAAATTCCACATCAAACATCTTAATTATGTCATCTATCGTCTTAAGATGAACGGTGTTGTTGAAGCGGCTAACAAAAACATCAAGAAGATTATGCAAAAGATGTCTGCCAACCACAGAGATTGGCCTGACACATTGCCTCTGACTCTGTTAGCCTACAGAACCTCCATGCGCACTTCAACTAGGGCAACCCCTTACGCATTAACCTATGGGATGGAAGCAGTGCTCCCCATAGAAGTTGAGATGGAATCTCTCAGATTACTGATAGACGCTCAACTGGATGAAGACCAATGGGTACAAGACAGGTATCACCAACTGTCTTTAATAGACGAAAGGCGAACCGCGGCTATCTTCCATGGTCAGTTACATCAACAGAGGATCGCTAGATCCTACAACAAAATAGTCCAGCTACGGCAATTTAAGAAACATAACTTGGTTTTGAGGAAAATCCTGGACAACCAAGATCAGGCTAAGGAAAAATTCGCTCCTAACTGGAAGGCTCGTTTATTATCAAGGAAGTATTGACAGGAGGCTCTCTAAGATTGCAAGAAATGGACGGCGATGAATTTCCACAACTTATCAACTCGGACACCGTGAAGCGGTACTATGTCTGAAGTAATTCTCAAACATCCTGGTGTTGGACCATCAGGTCACCAGTCATTCCGGTTTTTAACCCTTTACCACATACAATCTTCCACAATTTGCCCCTCAGGGAAACATACCTTTCAGAACAGCAGCCTGGCCCTCCTTTGCGCTCATGCAACTTAGGTCATCCCGCCGTGGATTGAACCTCTTACGTTTACAGTTTGGCTACCCATACCTGGGATCAAACTTTTCCCCTGCAGTTTATCCTCAACTTAGGATTAAACTTTCTCCTCCCAGCACTCTGACCTGCATATGGGATCACGCTTTTCTTCTCACCTTGAGGGGAGAACTACATCGACCTGATCTCCTCTTCAATAGGAGTACGTAGGCAACCATTTTATATGGCCCGGTCGCAATAAAAAAAAACAACAAAAACATTTCCACCCTTTTCCTTACAAAAACAAAAACAACAAAAATATTCCTACACCATTTCTGCCATACACAGCGTTGAACCTCTTATACCAGGTTCAAACTATGCAGACCTGATCTCCTCTTTAATAAGAGTACGTAGGCAGCCATTCATGGTACGGTCTCACCCCCTACCAAAACACAAACCATTGTCAACTGGTACAGGGATCAAACATCAATCCACTACATTTCATTCGGCTTCAGACCAAAGGGATGGAATTACCTGAACTCCTCCCAAATAAGAGATTCGTCGACCATCTAAGCTGCGGTCATACCTCAAAGAGCAACACCAATCCATAAGAGATGGAATTAACTAGGCTTCTCCTGAATAGAAGTACTGGCGACCATCTGTGGTGCGGTCAATCTCAGAGAGGAAAGCCACACTCCTCTCCACATTTCCATACAGAAACCAGTCCCAAGACACCAAAGATGGTAGGGATACATATAAATCGATGATCCATTCTGAACTATGCAGAGACAACTCAATGTCCATCCACCCAGGAAGAATTCAGAATGCATTAAGATCACAAGCCCTGAAGCAGCAGGCAAAATATCAAACAAATATCAAGGCATATCTAAAAGGAAAGTGATCCAAAAATATATTTTCCTGTCATATATAATGTTGTTTGATATATACAATGTAAATTGTACATGACAAAATGGCTAAGCTAGTCTGTGCAAGTAAATACAAGCTCATCTACGAGTCCGGGTATATGCGAGCTAGTAAGCCCAGCATGGCATCCCTCTCGAAAGAAGGAGGTAAAGTCGTGGTCTACTGAATGAGAATATCCATGCGACCCAATAGATTAGAAGTCATCTACATGATGACCATATGCTCATCAATGTAAGCGCTTCATCTCTGCGATCATGTCAGTGGTAAGGGACCTCACGGCAGTACTATCTGTGATGGCTACATCCCGGGCAGATATAGCAGTATCCCGCTCAACTATCACTGCATCTCTGGCAGACCTGGCCTCATCCCGCTCAACAACAGCGACATCTATACGAGCCAATGCCTCGTCTCTCTCTAATAGGGCGGCGTCCCTCACATCCAGAGCAGTCGACATCATAGATCGAATCTGATCTCTCTCAAAGGTCATCAGCTGAAGACTCTGCTCCAAGTACTGTGTTGAGTGCTGAATCACAAAAGTGCTGGTACTAGGAGAATCCGGAAGAAATGATGGCAACCAAACAGCGGGCTCCTCCTCGAAATGGGTATCGATGTCCTCCATAGGCTCCACACCCTCTGCATCACTATCCTGCACTACAGATACTGATGCAGCCGATAAAACTTCTGTCTCTATCCAGGCGGAATACTCTGCGGAATAACCTGGACTGCTCACTGAAAAAGCAGCTATCTCACGATGATCCCAGCAAGTGTATACCCGAGATCGGTCCTCTGCTGAGAGATATCGAGCAACTCATCGCTGACCTGTCACCCCGTGAAAGGATGGAAATCTTGGAACTGGTCGAACTGCCACATCACGGCCAGTGGGTGATAGGTAGTCACACCCCTTATGCTAGCCAGAGGAAGGAAATCCATGCCCGGAGCATGAGTAATGAAGCTGTATGGTGAGCAAAGCCCCGAGCACATCAATATGCTAAATGGATCTCTGATGTCTGCCAGGAATATGGACCAGGACTGAGCATCTATACACTCCGATGGCTGAAAGGAGTATGACATGGCCACATCGTGGGTAAACCAATATCCATGTCGTCTGAGGGTACCAATCGGTCTCAAGTGTGACATGAACCACACATACAGAAGGACTGAGCTCCCAGTAAACACTCCCGACGGATAAGTACTGCAATAAGATGCTGACCGCAGAGTCTCTGCCACAATCATAGGTATAATGGTACGACCCTCCCGGAGAGCTCTCACGGCCATGACAACGCCTATATCTATCTCATCCATATACCGCGACATATACACATATGACAGTACACATAGCATTAGTACTTCAACTCTGGCTAGACGCCAATGATCCTCCGGTGCGGTGAAATCCCTTGAATGTCATGAGTAGCTGTCCTCTGCGCCAAATCTGTCGTACCGAAAATGCTAAGAGATCACGTGGCCAGATGTCAGCTCATCCTGCACTACTCGACACCTCAATCCTGTGAGAGTCATGAATCGTCAACTCATGTCTCCCAAAACCATGTGCACGCAAGGTCTGTCTAAGGGCAGCATCGTCAAACGTACATACTCCTCCAGAGTAGGAGTCAACTCATGGGTGCCAAAATGGAATACCTGCCTATCAGGTTGCCAATGCTCTAACATCCCATCTACGAATCCTGCAGGAACCTAAAATGTCAAAAGAGTCATGGTATGCTGGAGTAACATATATACAGTCACCCTGTCTGGTGGTGACATACTATCATACCATGATCGCATACCCAATGCCACCACTGACGGTGGGGTATGATCTATACGGCTAACTGTCGAAGAAGACATCTGTGCGGGCCGTGTTATAAGACCATCCAGGGGTCAATGCCGAATATCTCTAGACATACATAAATATACATAACATGATACATGCATAGCAGATAGTGGATGACAATATGATATAGGGAATGGAAAAGACTGTGCATATATTCCTAAGTATATCATCATCTAATACAGCAACTCTGTACAACTACAAATATAGGGAAATGTGACACAGACGCCCTACTACTACAGAGGCCTATCAAAAGATATAGCGAGAATGGGGAACAGCCACCCAATATCTCACAGAGGCCTATCAAAAGATATAACGAGAATACATCAGAAGAAGACAATGGTGTCGATGTCCACATCATCAATCCTGTCCACCTGATGTAACTCCTCCTGAGTCACTGGATCTCTATCAACAGAGATGTTAGGCCTATAAAGAGGAGGATCTACGCCGGCAAAAACAAATGGGTCGTCCGAGGGGCCAGCGCCTGAGCTGGAAGGAACAAATGACTCCGCCTCTACTGGATCTCTGCCCAAATGCCAGATGAATATATGTGCCTGATCCAACTGACAGGTCAAGCTATAAATCTGGGTCATATGGGTCGGAGCTCGGACACAAGCTACCCAATCCGTCATCATCAATGATCAAGGAACCATGTCCCCCATAAACTGTGTGGCGCGAGACTGGGCTCCCATAGTGCGAGGAAACCACCAACGCCAGAATATCTCCTGAGTACATGGACCCTCTGATAATGCAAATCCGTCGACACCCAACAACGGGATATCAATGGCGGGTGACTGTGATACAGGCCAGTGACGCCTGGCAAGAGGTAAGATCGGTATACGAATCTCTCCTGTGGTGCTCCTGATAGCACGCTCTCCTAGATAGAGCTCCTAGCCTCCATTTGTGAAGAGTGGAACTCTCCTGGTAGAAATCAAATACTCAACTCCAGTCGGGCATCCATCCTCAAAACCCACGGTCAGGTGTTCCTCGGAATAGGGAAGCCATGTGATGGTGTCGGCCGTCAGCAACTCCGACTGCGTACGGCAGTGAGTGAATCCCTCCGCTATAGGGACCTCGGGCAGAATTGAATGATGCCATCGTCGTCCTCGTGGATAGGTATCTAAACCTAACACACTCACGGGACTCAAGCATGGGAACCTCTCTTAGGCCCAAAGCTGCTAACACAATGGCAAAACATCTGCTATCAGTAAACACTCTTAACCTATGAATGGGAAAAGACAAGAGAAATACTCACTAGCAAAAACAGGTAAAATCCTAGACAAGCCTCGGTCAAATCATGTGAGCGTATATGCATGCCCCGAAGGAAATAGGAAAAGGTATATGAGCCCCAATCATACTCTCTAATATGGTCCACATCGCATGTGGCGCTAACCAAAGCGAAAGATACCGTGGAAGAGTTGTCTGCTATGAAGCAGCCTCGAGTGATCATCAGGAACAATCGCCGCAGAATGCGATCCCTGATCCTTACATCATCAGGCATAGGCTCGCTCAATAGCCTGCTCACAGCATCTACGCTCAAAGGACCTGAACGGACGGTCCTGCCTTTGAGCGCCGCTGCCGGAACTCCCAATAAGGATCTGACGGTAGTAGGGGTAATATTCGCCATGTAAGGCACTAGCTCCCCTCCAAACTCCACGCCTGTGATAAATCGCCAGTCCATCGGCGTCATCATCACCTCGCAATCTAGCAGGTCGAGTGACTGAGTCTGGTGAAACCACCGCTCAGACAATGCCCTGAGGTAACCCCAGGGACAACGACGGGGAAGGATGGAGAAGAATGCCCCGAATCCCCACTCATGCACTACTGCTCTATAGTCACGATGAAGCGCCTGATACATGGAGTGGATGCTAAACCAGTTCCCTCGAGGCTGTATAAAACCTGGAACCTGCATGAAATGCAGATCTACATCAGAACCCTTTACGTCCTCATCAATAGGAAAGAAGGAAGATAAAGAATAACGTCATACCTCGTTAGCAGGTAAGTACATCGAGGGATGTCTACCCAAATCACCCAGCAACTCTGGGTTCACCACCTGTATGATCGAAAGCTCCCTGCGAGGGACATGTGCAGCAGGAGCGGGATCCTCAATATCTGCCTCCTCGTCCTCAACGTCTGGAACATCTACCTGGATAGGATGTATCACGGCCTCCACCAATCGACGAGGCTTTCTGATAGAATGGGGACGAGGCACTTCAGAAGCCCTCTGCCGAACGCGAGAAGCGGTCCTGTCAGAACTGATCTGCTGGTCCGGATCCATAATATCTGGACAACAAGTCTCCAAATCACCTCAGAAAGGGTGTGGTATTTCCTTACCCGGAGCTTTCTAGAATGCATTTTATGACTATATGCATGCATGCATTTACTTTAACAAACAATAGAGTTAAAATGCATGACTACCCAATGCCTACAATTTGGAAAATTTTTTGCCATAGTTCCCTTTAAAAATAGGACTATCCACATGCACATAGGCATGACTAGGTGGCTATTTAGTAGCACACCTGCCCCAAAATCATATACATAATATATGTATTGAAAAATTAAAATCATCATGCATAAGGCTAACCTCAATGGTAGGAGTACTTTGCCTTTCTACCTTTTACTCGTTGGACCTCAAATAGGACAAAAAATAGCAGAAAAAGGTGCCAATTTGATTGTCTCAAAAGTTAAATTTTTTCACATAATTATGTTCAGCATGATTTAATACTAACATTTACTATGCTGAATATTTTTTATCAAGTCATTTGTGCATACATAATCACTACTATGTGTTTAGATGCATTTCGTGCGATAATTCACAATCTAACGGACAGAAACAAGAGAGAATACATGCATACATTACCAGGATAATGTAGAACACTTGTTCGGTGACGAAATTTGTAGAAAGCAGCCCGAACTTAGCAGATCTAAAAGAGGCTCACGAATTTTCCTTCGCGCGACAAGTTAAAAGTGACTTGTGAGACCAACCTGCTGGAATTTATCATCCACGATTGGCCGCAGGCCTACCTGCGGCTGCAGCAGGTGCACCTGTGGCACCCATATGTGGGTCCCACCCCTCTGACTCAGTCCAGTTTGAGTTGCAAAGGAGTTTTCACAGACTAAAAAGGTCAAATTAAGAATAAAAATGGCACGCGATTGAGCAAAACAGCATACAATCATGGTCTTCTAATATGGGACTTTGAATCTGTACCTCACGCATTGGTATTCGCGCGCACATAGGGTACACTATGCCAATGATCTCAAATGATATAAGTCAAGCTCGACAATACCTTATGCAGGTCCAATGCCGCTCAATCAGGATCGTCATCCTATTTCACGTCAGACCCCGATGGGGGTTACCATGTGAGTCCCCGACGGGGGTTACAACGTAAGTCCCCAACGGGGGTTACCACGTGAGTCCCCGACGGGGGTTACAACATAAGTCCCTGACGGGGATTACCACGTGAGTCCCTGACGGGGGTTACAACGTAGATCCCCGGTGGGGGTTACAACGCGTGTTCATCCGTTGACACACAAATCAACGAAGGTCAAGCAGCCTTGACATCATGATAACCATTGGAAGAAAATCCAACAGAGCATCAGAAACCATTCGATAACAAGCCGCTGCTACACACATCAGCGATGATCTCAACCTCAGTCCCCGACGGGGGTTACAACGTAGATCCCTAGCAGGGGTTACAACGCATGTTCATCCGTTGACACAAATCAATGAAGGTCAAGCAGGCTTGACATTATCTCAGCCGATGGTAAATAAACCCATCAGAGCATAGTTGTTCGATCAATGCATACGTCCCCAGTAGATCCCCGAGGGGGTTTGCAACGTGAAGTCACGACAAGGGATTACCGCGTACATTCAAGCCGTTGACACATATATCAAAGAAGGTCAAGTAGCCTTGACATCATTACAGGCGATAGTGGTTTAAACCTATCAGAGCTCTGGAGCCATTCGAGGTTCTTATCACCTGACTGCTCCTATTCCCCGGCGGATCCCCGGCGGGGGTCACAATGCACTGTTCTGTTGATCTACGCGACAGCGGATGTCGAGCAACCTTGGCAATCTACCCACAGAATTTTAGCCGTTGATTCACATATCCGTGAAGTACACATCAACGAAGGTCAGGCATCCCTGACAGCATTTGCTATTGGCAGTAAACCCAACAGAATCCTGACATGTCCTGACGATACAAACTAGGAGATTATCATCAAGGAGGATAGATGATGGAGTATGTTATACACATCCTCAAACAGATCAAGCCTTATACCCATAGATCTCTTGCACATAAGAGATACATCTTCAAGATCAAGTCATTATCCAGGATTTGGTGATAACTCCAACATCAACATCCTACCAGATTCGGATCACACATCAAATCTGGTCATCATTGCCAGTCCCCAGTTGAAGCAACAGGGAGCCAACAATCATCCCCGGCGTGTTGGGCTACAATCCCGTACACATGCATCATACATTTGCACCATGCTGCTATTTATAGTACCATGTTCATCTTATTACGTTTCAAGTGTCTAGGATTCTTTATCCTACCCATGCATCGCCATGCATGAGCATGATAAAGAGGGGCATCTGTAGACACTCGAAATTTTTTGTACTACTGTCACCAACGTTGCAGCAGGACAGAGTCGTCTTTTATGAGAGAACCCTGAAAGACGGTCCACGCCACCGCATACCGAATATTACCGGAAGTCCAACATCAACCCCGGATCGCAATCTGGGAGTAATCATTCTAATCTCGGAGAACCCCGAGGAATGCAGATACAACACCGAAACACACACCGGAGAAGACCGACTAATCTCAGAAATAACCCCGAGATATCCAGTCTCAGTCCCAACCATGGGAATAGCCACCAACCTTGGTGATAGCCCCAAGGAAAGTAATTTCGGTAATAACCCCAAAAATGCTTGTTACAAGTGCGACCAGCTTCAATTTCGACGCTCACAACAAGATACACTATATTAGCCCGGCGATGACATCGGGAAGATAGATACACCTCAAAGAGGACCATGAGGACTTTCAACTAATTGCAGCAGTCCAATCCCAGTGAAGCTGAGTAACGTCTGCTTTATAGACCCAACCCGACAATAACACTGGTAAGGGGCAACATCGTCATCTAACCAACACGATGCCATGCCATGTCGTCTCAACACCTCTACGCAACAATGTCCCACAAGGCTAAATCAATCCCGAGTGACTATTGTACGGGGTAACGAATGAAAGTTGAAGCTTGAAGACCGGAGGGCATCGTCCCATCTTCAACGATTTCGTACAAACTCTAATCCCATGCCATCGTATAACTCTCGACAACGGCGGTCCGAAATAGGTCCTGTATACCTCAAACGGATGCTCGAATTGTACTTCTGAAAAACCGAGTGAACATTACAGTGCCCGCGTGCACGTACTTCGAGACGACCCGACCCGACCAAACCGGGCCGACCCGACCCACCTCTGGTGCACCTGCGGCTCAGCCGCTGGTACACCTGCGGCTCCACCCTCTATAAATAGAGGGCTTGGGGTGCTGATTTTTAAGAAAAAAAAAAGACGGCGAAACCCTACACAATTTGCTCTGCACTTGCCATACAATGTATTTTCCCACTTTAAACACCTGTGAGCTCATATACAGCCCCTTTGTACCTACAAAAGCCAGTGTTTACCCACTCTAAGATATAGAAGCCTTTTTTAGCAGTCAGCTGTAAGCCTTCTCACACACTTTAGAGTTTTTCTCTTCATCTTTGCACACACCCTTCTACACGTTGAGAGTCGTGTTGCTTGCTTTTGCTCGGACTTCGGTCCGTGGTTTCATTCCAGTCTATATATATATATATATATATAATATATTATTATATATATATATATATACATATATGAATTGTGTATCGAACTTTGTTCGATTGAGAGCTAGACTTCGGTCTGGAGCGTTTATTGCTTTAATATATATATATATATATATATTAACTGTGTGTTGGACTTTGTTCGATGAGCCTAAACTTCGGGTTGGTGTGTTTATTGCTTTAATATATATATATATATATATATATATATATATATATTATTGTGTGTCGGACTTTATTCGATGAGCCTAAACTTCGGTTTGGTGCGTTTAATTGCTTTTATATATATATATATATATATATATATATATATATATATATACTTATATTTATAAAATGTGATCGAACTCTGTTCGGTGATTATATATATATATATATATATTATATATATATATATATATATATATATATATATATTTTATTTTTGTCCTGCCTAGAGTTTCCTCCATGGCAGTTGATCGCTCTTACAGCTTTATTTACATTTCGTCCCACCTGGAGTTTCATCCGTGGTGGTTGACCGTTATTTATTACTTTACTTACGTTTTGTCCCGCCTAGAGTTTCCTCCGTGGCGGTTGATAGCTTTTAACAGCTTTATTTACATTTCTGATCCCCATGGAGGTTCTTCGTGGTTGGTGATCATGTCTGCATATATATATATATATATATATATATATATAAATATATATATATATATTATAATACATGCTTACTGCTTTCATACAAATTGCGGTATCATGTGAGCCTAGGAATCATGTGATCACAGATTCATCTCATTGGATCTAGATTCGGTTCCTGTGATGGACATTTTCAGCTGTAAGCAGCTTGTAAATTATTCTGAGGTGTCTGAATTCCTCAGATGGTTTCCATACCACGAAGAAGTCAGCATTAGTTTTATATATTATTTTCATATGGATGCTTCGCATCCGTCAAATAAAATCATTCAAGCCGCGTCTTTAATAAAATGGGAGTGTAAAAGGTCTCAATTACTATTGAGCATCAGGATTTGAAAAACCTCTTTTATAAAACATCACTGCCATATCTTGCTAAAAATGAATTTTTACAAAAATTCAAACCCTGCGTATATAGGTGCAAACGAGGCTCGCTCAACTTCCAAATAACAGCACATTGACCCACACACACACACATTCAGATAATAGTTTCTTTTGAAAGAGGCGGTCACCGTGGTAACACAGATATCGGGGGGTGCCTAACACCTCCCCCCCGCATAACCAAGTCCCCGGACCCTAAATGAATCTCGGTTTCACCGACCCATTAAGCAGTGTCACATCACTGGGTCAATGTGCAAACCTTTTCTCGGTTGTGTTGGTACAACCATTTAAAAAACCAACTGGCGACTCTTAACAGTCCATCGTCGACATTATACATGTCGGACCTTTTTCACTTATTTTTTCAAAAAATTCTCACCTAAAATGAGAACACCAAAGAACAAGTAACGGAAGGGACATCTAAAAATCCCGACGTCGACAAGTTTAATAAAATTAGGGTTAATACAAAATTGATAATTGTGAAGTTAAGATTCTTGATAATTTATCCCCGTGGGAACGATACGTTATTCACTCTATATTACTTGTTGACCACGTGCACTTGCGTTTTTTAAGCGTATTGATTTTTCACCAACAAGTTTTTGGCGCCGTTGCCGGGGACAATTTAGCCGAGATTTTAATATTTGTTTTTACAATATCAGTTTAATTAGTCCAGTTTTACTTAAACTTTTTATTTATGTTTTCTCTATTTCAGGTTTTCGACATTGTTTTATGAAAACACGATCTAAACATCCAGACTTGCTTCTTTTGAGGACGATATTGACAGACGATTTCAAAAGTTGAGTAAGTGGATTGAGGAAATGTAGAACGAATTCAAAAATTTGATAGGACGAAACGATGGCTGCCGAAGACCAGAAAGCGTTGAGGGATTTGCCACACCTAGGGTGACTGATCTGCAGTCGAGCATCCTAGGCCTGCAATTGCTGCGAACACTATTGAAATAAAGCCTGGGACTATTCAGATGATGCAGGATTCATGTCAGTTTGGGGGAATGGCAAACGACGATCCGAATGAGCATTTGATCAGTTTTCTGGAAATGTGCGACACATTTAAGTACAATGGGGTGTCGGATGAGGCAGTGAGACTTCGCTTGTTCCCATTCACTTTACGGGACAAGGCGAAGAGTTGGTTACATTTCTTTACCGCCGGGTTCG
>CM029017.1:150216284-150349050 GCA_016801055.1 Panax notoginseng
GCCCCTCTTTCATGGGAACGGCCTGGTTGTCATAAATGTGATTCTGTAATATTATTTTGTGAATAATTAATTATTGATTCATATGATAAGGAATAATTTATTTTATGTGGATATAATGAGGGATATATTTTTGTGGTTAAAAATGAAGGAGTTAATGTTGTGAGTTTTTATCAGTATTTTTGTCGGAATGGAGGTATTAAAAATCAGAGTTTTTGAGATATTTTGCGGGGGTTATAATTTTTAATCCGACCGTTGGATAGTGGTAATTTTTGGATATGTTATACATATATAAGTTGAGTATATGTCCACAAATTTTGAACGTTTAAAATGAACGTATGATTTATTATGAATTTTACGAGATGACTGGTTCAGAAATGTTGAATTTTCGGAGTTTATCATTTTGATGAAAAATTCTAGAATTGGTGGGCCCCACTCTTGGTTGGTGAAGAAATGTGCTGAGATTTTTATTCAAATGTGGTGGATGAGAATAGTAGCAGGTAAAGCCATCAGGTTGCAGGTTAAGTCTGCTTCGGCGTGCTAACATTTTCCTATAAATAGAGGGCTAAGTTAGAATTGAAAATCACACCAGAAACAAGTTTTCTCTCTTTCTCTCTCTAGATTATTGAGTATATTTTATGAGTATTTAGATACTTTGAGAGTTTCTATTCATCAGAGCAAGTTTCTTTCAGCCTTATACCGGTATTCCGACCAGAAGTACTGATATTTTAAGGTAAGGGATATTATTTTCTTCTTAATGATATTATTTTCTTCAATATCATTATGTTGAAATATTGATATGAGTTTTTATCAAATTTGGAACTTTTTGTGTCGGGGTTACTATTCACGTATACGGCACTATTCACGTATACAGTACTATTCACGAATACGGCACTATTCACCGAAAAATAAAAATTTTCCCTTTTTGTCCAAGATGTCTATTATGGTTACTATCTTTGATTGTATCCATGTTTTGAACTTTATTTTTGAATTCTGCATCACAATTGATTATTATGAAGTATTATTGATCTTGGATAAACTGTTATACGAATCCCTAATATTTGTCCTTCTGTCTCACTGGATTCGTTCTCTTTAAGATATTTTTCATCATCCTCAGTCCTAAATGATGATATTACTGAATATCTTTGGCCTGTAGTGCAAAGATGTATGATTACTTGATGAATATCTTTGGCCTGTAGTGCAAAGATGAACAGGTGTTGAGATGAACATGACTGACAAGTGATACAAATGAATATCTTTGGCCTGTAGTGCAAAGATGAATATTTGGATAAAAATGATTATTAATTGATGTTACAGGGATAAAATATTGATGATGGACTTTTAAATCTTAGAAGATAGTAGAATTCTTTCTCTACTTGACTCTTCTAATGGTTTGCTGTTTCCGCTGCAGTTGTTGATCTAAAACTTGTTGTCGATTATATTCTATCAGATTTTTCCCTGTTGAATACTAATGATAATTTGTTGTATATTATCTTAGTCATAATATTCTTTACTGGGCTAGTTGAGCTCACCCTTTTCCTTTTTGTTCTATTTTTCTTCTCAGGAGGTGAAAACATAGCAGGATCTAGTCGGGGTATGGAGTGATGGTTCTAGAAAGATGTTTTAGCAGTCGTCACTATTTCTGTAAAATAGTGTTTTTAATAATTGCATTGAGGACTTATTTGAGTGTGGATATTGTCTAGAAGACAATATTTGTATTTAAACTCACAGTATGTGTTGTCGTATTTTGCACGACAATTGTATTATTAAAGTTGTAGTTTGCTTTCTGTACCATGTATTTGGCGACTCAGAATGGGTGTTGTATACCTATTTTGGGGGCGTCACAAAATATTGTCTACTAGAGAGTATACAAACTGAAAAGGAGTCCTCATTACAATTATTATCACACTATTTCACATAATAGTGAGGACTACTAATGCTATCCTTTGGACCATCACTCCGTTCCCCGACTCGTCCCAGCTATATTCTCATTTCCTGAAGAGAACAGTGAAAGAAAGGGTGAGCTCAACTAGCCCAGTAAGAAATATTATGACTAAGATAATGCAGAATAAATTATCATTAGTCTCCAACAATGTTAAACTGATAAAATATAATAGACATCAAGTTTAACTGCAGCGGAACAAGTAATCCATTAAAAGAGTCAAAGTAGAAAATAAAAATCTACTATCTTTTATGATTTAAAAGGTTTTTCATCACTGTTATCGCTGAGACTCAGCTTAATAAATATTCCACATCATCGAATCACCCCTGCACTATGGTCAAGGATATTCTTTAGTATCACGACCATAATTATCCATGCACTACGGGCCAAGGATATTTGTGTATTCATTAATGGTCATGATCATGCCAACAACTGTCCATCAATGCACTACGGGCCAATGAGGACTTTTACCACATCATTTGTAACATTACGCTAATGATTACACCGAATAATCCCTGGTCATAATCATACCAAGTTCATCTATGCAATACAAGCCACAGATGACTTTCAAAAAAATATAAATATGAGGATGATGACAATGATATAAGAATTCAATAAAACAAGTTCAAGAATTAATTTATCCAGGAACTAATAATGTCCAAATTGTCAACATGATACTGCTTTGTAGAGTAAAATTCAAGAATGCTCAGAAGAATATTTTCATGAAAAGATACTGGATGAACCGCAAATATCAAGGATATTCAACTAATTTCATGGAGTATAGTAGTCAAAACTTTAACCAACTGAGTATAATAAAGAATGGAATAACAAAAGAAATTACCATGCATGCGGTACTTCCCATAGACAGGTTATTCCAATAGAATACTAATAAGGACGGAATCAGGTCCGGCATAAAACGCACAGACAGGATATTCCAACAGAATAATAATAAAGACGGAACCAGGTCCGGCGTAAAACGCACAAACATGATATTCCAACAGAATAATAAAGACGGAATCAGGTCCGGCGTAAAACGCACAGACAGGATATTCCAACAGAATAACAAAGACGGAATCAGGTCTGGCGTAAAACGCACAGACAGGATATTCCAACAGAATAATAAAGACAGAATCATAGAAGAATGTCACCAAGTATAGGGTAGACCGCGTATACAAGTTATTCCAACAGAATAATAAGAAATGGAATAACAACAGTTCTCTTCATGAATAAAAAAGAATAACACCCCTTACCGTAAAAGAACTGAATATAAGAGTAGTTAAGTAGCAGAAAACTTTTATTCTTTCTCTCTATAATTTTTTCTCTCTAGAGTTTCAGTGAATTCATAAGAAATAATGAAAGAATGAGTTTCTATTTATAGGAGAATGGAAGAGCATTATTCATGGATGAAATAATTTTGCAAATATACGTATCAAGGTTTTGATATCACCAATGCAAAAATTCAATCAACTAACCAATAAGATTACAACAAAAAATTAAAATATAATACATATATCTAAACACATGTTTTCAACTTATATATATCAATATTATATATACACCACTTAATTTTTCTCCCCCATAACCAACATCAATCCCCCACCCACCCAATAATCAAATTCACTACACTCTTACACATCACTATCACACTACCACTTTTCCACCATTTTCCACTCACACACACATCACACGCCTATCACTTTCACATATCATTTTCTCCCACCATATACTCAATACATACATGTACTTCCATACATATACTCTTCCATTTCCAAAATTATTTTTCCAACACATATGGGCCCCACATGTGGCCCCCACATGTGGGCCCCACCTATAAATAATTTTCTACCGATTATTTTGAAAAATGGGTAAATAGGAATCCATAAAATAAGCAAACTTCATAAAAATCACCTTAATAATTTTAACAACATTTATCGTCTTTATTACAATTCACATTATTAATCGACCAGGTCGTTCCCAGGAAAGAGGGGGTTTTCCAATAAGGATTTCTCCCTATTGACGCGCAATTAGGTGACCAAACCTCTCCTTGACAGAACTTCTAGACATCGTTAATATTGCAAATAATAATATTAATAATTTTGTCGTCTCAATTATTGATTTTAACAATATATTAAATATCGACAATAATTGAATCAAATAACGTGAGATACTATGCAACAATTACTATAGCAATAATTAAACAAAACTGAATGACTTCTCACGTAAGCATCAATAATCAATACCGTGGTCTACTATGTAACCACGCGTATTACTGTACTTTTACTACCGAGTAGTTTAACAGTATCAACGGTAAAACTTTTGCCGTCATTTTCATAAAAATATTTTTGTCGTTTTCTCAATTTGACAATAATTATGTTCTGGGGTCCACCAATGATTGTGTCGTTGTACGAATATTCCTTGCTAAAACAAATATTCCCCGACCAATCGAATATAATATAACAACTTGTATACTATGCAAAATTTATAAATATTACCCACAACTATAACATTATATCAATTTTACTCCATAATATTCAAAAATAATATTTATAGAAAATTCAACTTTATTCAATAAGTTGGTGTTTTACAGAATATGCAAATATGTCTGCATTGAAATAAGCTGTAAAGTCCTTGAATAGACAACAAGAACATATATACAAGGACTTAGACTGAAATGATCAAATATGTTCGGTTGATTCTACATTAACAAAACAGCTTGTGTAAAGTCCTTAGAAAGAATATGGTGTACAAAGACTAAATATAGAAAGATCAAGCTTGTTAGCTTGATCTTATGTAATATAATAGATAGGCCTGCCTAATCGTCGAGTACTGCACAAGCCTTAGAAGTCTGTCAGGAGAAACAAAGTATTCAGAGACTATCAAGGCAGAACCGTAGTCCGTCCAGCCAGACAAGGAATTATAGAAGCCAAGGAAGAATCGTAGAGTATCTAGAAAACGGCTATAGATCGTAGTCTGCCTTGGAGGACCTCACTCAGAATCGTAGAGTTGGTTTAAACGCCTACCATGTCAAGTCAGGAATCATAGACCACACTTAAAGTCATGGAGTCTACTGATCATATCAGAGGAAAAAATCGTAGTCGAGCAAATTCAGACAAGGACAACAAGTGTTAAAGAAGAAATCATAGTCTGGTATACAATATGCTCCCAGAGTCGTAGTGTCTGCAGAACCAAAGCTAGATCGTAGTCTGCAGAACAAAGTCTTCGACAAAGCCTATCATTGCTCATAATGAGAAGGAAGAATCGTAGTGTTAACACGATTCTCAACACATGAGCACTCCCAAAGCATCCAAAGAATGAAACCTCTGGTCAGAACTATAAAAGATGTAATCTACCTAAAGGAAGCCAGAGAGCATTCACCTAATGGCTTGCAAGCAAACAGAAGATCGAAGCATAAATTCATTCAGCATCCTGACTGAGTAGTGAAACCATTTGAGGGAAGTCTTCCACAAACAACAGTGAGAAGAATTCAGATAATGTGACTGATAAAAGAAAGTCAGCAATACAGTAGCTGTCAAGATAAACAAAGGATAACGATCTTGGGTCTAATCATGATTGTAGTGCTAGCCAGATTAGAAGCAGGAACTGATGAGGTCTATAATAGAGATACTGGCCAACCTATACAGAATAGACAAAGAAGACTAAGCATGAGTCATTGTAGCATCCCCAAATTCGGATACTTTTTATCACGAATCTGGTATACTAATTCTATAATTATTACGGAAGATATAAACATAAATTGTTTATACATTAAACGTTTACACATCATTCCCAAGGTCTATAACCTTAACTTAATACATACATTCAATATCTTAAATGTTTACAATACTATTTTCGTCAGAAGATTTAATAAATCTAACTGCACCATAATTTAGTCTTGCACTTTGCCTTTACTTCTGTCTTTACTCGAGCTTTCCTCTAAATCTGAAACTTTTATCATGATATAGCAAGGGTGAGCAACAAATTTACCTAGCAAGTTTAAATTTATTTGAGGATATATCATGATTGAAAGAATTGAACAATAAGCTAGCTAACTTTCAACAATATAAACATTGTGAAAGAGCATGAACAAATTTTCTTAGCTGAATGACCAAGTCAATAAAAATGAATGGTCAATTATGAACATGAACAGATTAACTGAACCAAATGGTAATGAAGGTGATCAGTCTTTCATACTTGATTAACATTTACAACATGCACAACGTGCGAATCAATAATCAATATAGATGTGAATAATCAACAACAACTATTCACTAACATGCTTTGAACATACAACTCAAGTTTGAGTTAGGAAAACTTGCATGTACCGTTGATTACCGCTATGCAATCTAATTTAATCTCTTATAAAAGACCTATCATTAATAAGATCGATTCTCCAATTAGCATAATACATTTTATCTCACAACATTATTACTCAAATAATAAATTAGCTAACATTTAGCCACATAATTAAACATTGAATAATTCTTTAACTCATTAGTAATATTATTATCCCTTAATAATATTACTATCACTTAACCATTCTCTTAAACATTTGTCAAATATTTTTAATCATTTAATAGAATATTTATCATTCACAAATATTACTAATCATTTAATAATATTTAAATCCCTTACTAATATTATTAATCATTTAATAATATTTTAATCACCTTCTAATATTATTAATCATGTAATAATATTTTACTTGTTTTCATAATTAATAAAGGTCTTACATATTTTAAGATGCAAATATTTTACATCTTGAAGCTTAAACTATTTAAATTTCATTTTAGAAATATTTTTTACCTTTACTCGCAAATTCGAAGTTTAAACAGCTAATGCTTTTATAGTAAAACTCTATATACTATATTATTTCTTTAATTTAAATAATTTTTACATCAGTTTGTCCGTTCACGAGTCAACACTGACAGTTGCCTCATATATAAATATTTTATCTCGCTAGCACATTAATTTTATTTTTCATTTTACGATTATTCGCATTTTCGTTTCATATATATATATATATATATATATATATATATATATATATATATATTATGCTACATAATCTCAGCTCAAAAACTTCATTTTGAGCACTGAAAATCTCAAAATATCATTTTTATGATTAATACAATTTTTAAAAAGGTTTTACGTTCTTCGTTGCACCATAAAACAATTTTATAGGCAATTATAGTTTTTATTTCACTTAAATATGTAATTTATATTTATTACATATTTTTATTGCTTTATTTATGCTTGAAAAGAAGTTTATCGGTGTAAAATATCATTTATAGCCATATCTCGTCCCGTGGGACTTTATTAGACTTATTAATACTTATTATTTCACCGGAACGCTATTCGGAACGGCGAACGTCAAAGTCGCTCGACGCGCCGACGCTCGGCGTTCGCTCAAATTTTAGTTCTGACATGCCTGTTCGCCCATTTTTAATTCTCAAATCATGAGTCATATAGCAGCGAAAATTCAGGCGTATTATAGACCTCATGACATAGTATTTTAAAAAAACTTTACACCGCGAAAATGGATCATGGAAACTAATCAAAATAGAGCGTCAAAAAGGACGTCAAGCAGCAGTCAGCACAGCCCTGCCCAGGCGCGCGCTCCCGACGCTCGGCAGGCGCTGCTGCTGGTCTGCCTGTTACGCATCATTAGACAGCCACTTTGCAATTTTTTCACGCGTTACTCGTAACTCCGATTAATCACAATTTTGGATATGTTATAATGTCATACCAAAATATTTTTAAAAAATATCACCCAGCTATTTCGAACCTCTTAGGCAGCCTAAAATAGGTCCTAAAAATGTCCACTCGCAACAGTTTTCATCTTTTTCTAAGATTTACCCTCTTTTGTTAAAACAGTCATAACGCTTTCGTTTAAAAATATTTTTGAGCGATTCTTGAGCCCACGTGAAGATAACTTCCGGGACTATAACTCTTTCCTACTGACGTTTTCTTAGATTCCGAACACATTAGTCCAGAAATTCCGTTCAAGTGGATTGCACCGCACTTGTTGGACAGTTTTGACACTACAACTTTGAAATGTCACAACTCTTTCATCCGATGTCGGATTTAGTCCGTTCCGGAGTCTATGGAAAACTTATTCAGTGTACTATAACATACCAAAAGCCCAGAATTGTAAGGGCATTCTAGCTAACTCCAAATTTTCTGTTTAGAGGTAGCAGTCACCAATTTTTATTTTATTTTATTTTTTTAAGTTAAAAACTGTTTTGGTTCTTCTTTCTTTAGATCAACTTTTAACACCTAAAATGTCTTGATCTACACATAACACACCATTTAACATGTAGATCTAAAGTTTTAAAGTTCAAGAACATAAGTTCTTTATCAAATCAAACAAAATAAAACAAATAAACTAAACTAGGATTTTATACCTAGATCATGTAGCTCTTCTCCTTCTCTTTACACAATATATATAGGACGAAGCTAGGTAGTATGAAAAATTTCTCTTCTTCCTCCATAGGGCTGCCGACTTTGCTCTCTCTCTCTCTCTCTCTCTCTCTCTCTCTATATATATATATATATATATATATATATATATATATATATATATATATATATATATATTTTCTTTCTCTAGCTTTTGTGGAAGCTTTGAAATAAAAGAAGTAAAGAAAGTGTTTTGTCCAAAGAGAGAAAGTAATGGTAAAATGTGTGTATACATAACTTGTATGTCTATAGCAAATCTTCCACAATATTTCATCTTCACTCTCTTAATCTTTGAGGTTACTTGCAAATCTAAACAAATAATAAGGCTTACATTATAGAGAGACACATGGCTTGGAAAAATATTTACCCACATGTTATTACTCCCTCATTTACCCGATTCATTGCACCTTTCTTTTTCAAATGTTTATTTGCTTTCTGTCTCATATATCTTGTATAATCTTGGGCAAAAACATATGGCTAGTCTAATAAGGTGACACTTGGCCAATGGAGTGTAAAATGAAACTTTGAAAGAAAAAAAATAAATTACACCATGTGTGCTTATTCCTCCCCTTTTTAGCCGAGTGAAGCCCCCCCTTAATTTGCCCCATATTTTATTTATTTCTCTCTCATAAGCTTGCTTGCAAACCTAGCCAATATCCCTTCTCTTTCCTATCTTGAATAAATCTTCCAATTAAAATCACATGCCATAAACTTCCACTTTTTACCTGGCACATGCTCCTCCATTTTGCCCATTTGTGATTTATTTTAATTTGCCTTATTTGCTTACTTAAATAATTAAATCAATTATTCTTTTAATGTTTTTGTTAAGTAATTTAATTACCCAACCTTAATAACTTAATTTAATCAAATCTATTATATATACTAAATCATAGTACATGGCACAAATATATTGACACATGTCATTCTATAAATTTAACACATGTCCATCCTAATTAATGCTTCTTATTGTCTTTGACAAAAATACCCTTGACAATTACTTAGGATATTATATACCGAACACCTTATTTCATGGATATTATCAATAGCCACATTATTTTAGGATCCATTAATTAGATAACTCTCTTAGGAAACAACCAGATAAGATGAATTTAAACACGATAGGGTCAACTTACTTTTTATGAAAAATTAGTGTTACTTATTTGAAAAGTAAATTTCCTTTAATATTAGACTTTTATTTATTTTACCTACTTTTCATGTGCCTAAAAAATTTATTCTATGATTAATTAATTACTTTCATAGTTCAATGCAATTAAAAATTATTTCCATATTCATTTTAAAACTTCAATCTATTAGCTTCCAAAAATTCTTCCAATTATTTGAACCACGCTAATTGATTCTAAAGATATGAAAATTTATTTGCTTAACCAATTTATGGAAAACTCAATCAATTAATAAATTATGGAATACTTAAATAATATAAAACTCATCCCAAGATTTATGAAAATAATATTGGTTAGATATATGAAAGATAATAAATCTTTTAAAAACTTATTTTCTAACCAACTCCATCAATTATTGGAAGTGCTAAAAATCAACATTTTAAAACATTTTCATATTTATTATTTTATTCTTTGTGCCAATTACACGACCAACACTTTTTCATCCAATCGAATCATGCTACTTAAAAAATAAATCCTAGAAGGATTCAATCAACAAAGTAATCGATAACTTTTTATAATTTTTATGGAATATAACATTCAATCAACTTATTATAAATTGATTTATTCCAATAAAGAAATCATGGTTCTTAAGGAAATGATTCAAACAGAATTCACTAAATAATAGGAACTTTTAATATGGAACGAAATGAATAAAAAATTAATCTCTTTTAACAACTCATTACCATTTCATTGACCGCTTCTTAAATCATGAAATATGATCTATTAATTAATTAGATCAATTGCAAATTGAATCGGGCAGTTTGAAAGTAAGCTTAGGCTCAATTAAGATTTTAATATTTCCATATTTATTTTAATATACCAATTAAATAATTCTATATAACGAACCATTAAGGTTTATATTTTTCATTATATTTTCATATTAATTTTGAAAGATTAATATTCTGAATTTATAATCCACTAAATCACTATAAATCTAAATTATTTTGGTAATGTCAACTGTTCTGATATTATCCTTTTTAATTTAATTATTATATCTTAAAATCACTTTTTTTAATCCCAAATTAATATTTTTAGTTTATAATCCCCTAAATCACTGCAAATCTAAACTTTTTTGATAATGTCAACTTTTCTGATATTATCCTTTCTAATTTAATTATTATCTCTTAAAATTACTATTTTTTTAATCCCAAATTAATATTTTGAATTTATAATCTACTAAATCACTATAAATCTAACTGTTTTGGTAGTGTCAACTGTTACATAATTACACTGGTTTTTGAATTTTATAATATTATATCTTTTATAATATTATACCATGCATATATATAAGTTCTAACATTATTAACAGTGACAACCCAATAAATCCGTTTTTTAGAATTTTACAGTCTTATATACCATTTATAATCTTATACCATACATTATCATACATATATATAATCCTGCACTAATATGTTTATTTTATAAACCCTAAAATTCACTACTTTTCTAAACTGTTACTAATTTAATTATGTTAAAACATAATTATTATATCCTAAAATAATTACTTTTCTAATATTATAACATTCATAATTATACCATACATTATATCATACATATATGGTATAATATTATAATACACGTATATAATAAAATCACAACTTATCTAAACTGTGCAGATATTATCATTACTAATTTAATTATATTACAACATAATATTATACCATTTATAATTATATTACAAAATAATATTATACAATTTAAAATATTTAAAACAAAATTAAAATAACAAATAATACAAATCATAAGTTACTATGTTTGATTTTATAATCCACTAAATCGCTACTTTTTCGATCTAAACAATTTTTATATTATCACAACGTAATTATTATCTTCTAAAATCGTTACGTTTTAATCCTACATTATTATTTTGATTTTATAATCCCTTAAATCAATATACATCTAAACTATTCTAATAATGTTAACTGTTCTAATATTATCATTACTAAATAATTATTATCTACTAAAATCACTACTTTTTTTAATCCCAAATTAATATTTTAAATGTATAATCCTCTAAATCACTACAAATCTAAACTATTTTGGTAATATAAACTGTTTTGATATTATATTTTCTAATTTAATTATTTTCTCCTAAACTCACTACTTTATGATATTATCATTACTGAGCTATTATCTTTACTCTCCGTTATTTATCATAATTTTCTTATCAAATATTCGATCAATCCCCTTGTAGAAATTGTTGATATCACATATCCTAATTTATTGAAAAATTTTGAGAATGACTTTTATTTTCAAGACCAAGTCATCCTTGCTCCTACACTTGATGCTATAAGTAAGGTGAACGAATATGTGATGAATTTATGGCCAGGTGATGAAGTACAATATCTAAGATGCCCTATGTAAGGTTGATGAAAACTCAAACAGCTATGAAGGCATTTACACCCTATAACTTTTGAATAGCATTACATCTTCTAGAATGTCAAATCACAAGATAACGTTGGAGATTGGGGTTCCTGTAATGTTACTTCGAAATATAGATCAGTGATCTGGTTTATGCAATGTCACAAGATTAATAGTAACTCACTTGGGAAAACATCTGATAGAAGCAAAAGTAATTTCAGTCAGCAATTTTGGACATAAAGTTTTCATACCTCGCTTAATCTTAACACCGTCAAACATTAGATTACCTTTAAAATTCCAACAAAGACAATTTCTTTTGGTTGTTTGCTTTTTCATGACAATTAATAAGAGCCAGGGACAATCTCTCTCACATGTTGGACTGTATCTGTCACGTCCAATTTTTAGCCATAACCAATTGTATGTAGCAGTATCAAGAGTTACAAGCAAGAGTGGAGTAAAAATACTAATTTGTGACAAAGATGGACAAACATATAATACTACAAAGAATGTAGTTTTCCAGAAAGTTTTTCACAATTTAATATAGAAAGGTTTGACTGTTTCTGGCTATTATCTTTTTGCTGCTCAGTATTAGTGTAAACACTGATTATTTTATTATTATATCTCATAAAATTTTTACTATAATCTATTTGAATCTTTTTAGGTAAATCTATGATATGCATTTACAAAGCTATCTCGATCGAGCCAAATTCCAGTTACAAAGAAAAAAATAAACCGGCAAACTCTCAACACTACCCCTTACAAAATTGTTTAGTTTTTATTATACATTCAACTCAAAATTTTGTTAATACATGTACTGAGTAGAGTTTATGTATATTCATTTTTTTGTCTGTGTATATATATTCATGTATAACCATTGAAAAACTTTTAAATAAGAGTATAATAGGTTTGTCTTTTACTTTTTGAATGACAGTATTTGAAATTCTATGTAAGTCCATTTCGTATGTGTTTTACACTAATTCTTTTCGTTTTTATTTAATATATGAGCTAAATTCCTTTATATTCTGTTAGTTTTCAATCCGACAAACACATGAATTTTTAGCTAAGTGTGAGACTTTTTTTATCTCGGGCAATACTATTTCCTATAAAAGAGTTGTGGAAAGATAATTATTTATTTGGTTGATAGTTTAGGCAATATTGAAATCAACTATTAAGTAAGTCTAAATTCTTATCTCACTATTGTCCAAATTCCTGTCTTAAATATTTATAAGATTGCAACGATTGTTAAAAAGATCAAAACTGGAAGAAGCTTAAATGTGATAATCCTGGTACTTATGGTTCAATGGTAATGTGACAATAAATTTGGTGTATGCAGTTCTTAGCAAAGTTAAATTTTTGTTGTCATGCTTCTTGCATTATTTCAGGTGCATCATGGATTTTATCCTGCTTAGCACAACAAAATTTTGCGCCCTACAATTCTAAATATTGTTGAAAGTGCAAAGGAGTTATATGAAAACCTTCAGATTATGGGACAATGTATTCAATGGGAGGGGCTATGGCTTCATTTTGGGGACTATATTGCACGGTGTTTATATTTATGACTTTTTCATTTATTGCATTCTATTATATGGATTGTGGCTTTGCATGATTTGTTAAGTACTAGCATCCGGTAAATTATTTTCATCATCATTAATATATTTTTTTGGCATTATGGTAATACTGTGAGTGCCTATACAATTGTCAAAAAAACTAATGGACAATGTATTCATTCTTTAACTATAACTTTGTGTTATGTATGACACGATGCTATACTGCTATATTTTTGGACATGGTGTTTGTTTGACATGAAGATCCAACATAATTATTAATTCTCGTACTTTTTAATTTTTGCATGTAACATGTGCTTTCCCTTCATGTTTGAAGACCGAAACTGAGACATTCTTTCGCTATTTTTCCTTTCGTTTGGATGTTAGAATTCTGGTGCAAGTAAGCGTATACGAGACATGGATCTTCAAAATGCATCAAGTACATGTGTCAGATATTTGAGGCTTGGTGAGGTTTGTGTAATGTGTAACAGACTTCAAATATACCACTAGCAATCATATCAATATAACAATTCGATGACATTGTGCATGACACTTTCTAAATATTTGTTAGTGCTTTAGAGTGAAAGAGTTACCCATTTTTAACCATATTGGTTACATTATAAATATTTTTATCAAGACATTAATATATATATATATATATATATATATATATATATATATATATATATATATATACACACACACACACACACACAACTGTTATATAATGTTCTAGGGTTTAGTGATCAGATTAATTATATACTTTGATATGTATTTGCGCACAAAATTTTTATGCAACACTATATAACATATGCTATTAAAATTTGATAATCGCACAACAATCTACTATCTTCTAATTATATTTTAATTTATTAATTGCATGTATAAATTTATTATTAACAAAATGAATAATTCCGTCGCAAAGCGCGGGTTTGTATCTAGTAAGTTACTACATAAATCTCCTTAAACTACTTTACCCTCTTGGAATCATATAATTTAAATATCTCATCTTTGATATTTATTACATGAATAACTTACTACATGAATAACTTACTTAAATTACATATTTATTTTATAATTACAAAAATAAATATGTTACACATAATTCCTTATGCAAATACCCAATATATTATAATATAATATCATTACCTCATTAACATAAATTCAATGAAGAATTTATTTACTTCCTTAAGATATTACGATAAATATAATATATTTTCTTTATTAATTTAATTTCGTGTAATAATTTATTTTAATACTCTTAGGTAAAGTATATATAAATATTATATGCTTAACTCGCCTCTGTTTTACTTCATTACACAAATTGTTCCCAACAATTTTATTTTCCCCACATACTAAACATATATATATATATATATATATATATATATATATATATATATATATATATATATATTCACTAACTCCCAATTACCAGTTACACCAAACATGACACGTCACATATAGAAAATAATTAATAGTTTTATTTTCTCACATTATAAATTGTTTATATAAATTTTTTTACTTATAGCAAATAAAATTTAATAATTTACCATATTATGTCACACATACACATTCTTCATAAATTATAAAATAATTTATGTACTCATAAATTAGATAAATTAGACTAGACTTTTAATTTAATGTCTATTAAACCTCTTCATAGGGTTTGCTACATTCAATAAGCCTTCTTCATATGGCTTGCCATATTTATTATTACATAATCTCTTTCAATTATTAAACCGTATAGATTTTTCTTAAAAATTTTAAATAAATCCTTTATTTTTACTCTAGGTTTTAAATTTTAACATTTAATTTAATCATTTAAGATTTTCTAAATTTTTGGGTTGTCACAGTCATACCATTGATGATATGTGAACAGGAGATCACAGGGAGAAAGAGAGCTGACCAATCTGATGAGTCTTAAAGTTAAGGAGGGCCGGAATATTCAAACAAGTTGTCAGTACCTAATGTAAGTCAAGGCAAATAGAAGTGGTAAAACACTGCACGAATTCAGGAAGAGAAGTTCTGTATTGCAAACTCAAAGAACACTCTCAAAATCGTAAAGTTCAGACATCTGCATCAGAACCGTAGAGTTCAGTCATCTGAGTATTGAAGCCTTGGCAACGTCTCAATGCAAAGACTGACATTCAAATGTTGGGTATTGAAAGCATCGATATAGAAGGACAACTCCTGATGTTCTGATCGATAGAAAGAAGAAATAAAGGTGACTACCAGCCTGACACACTAAAGTGACATTTCTGATGGAGTAGGTGAAATAGTAGACTGCAGTGTCAGAAAAGTAAAAAAAGGGCTTGTCATGTCACATTTGTAGTCTGTACCATATAACTCTTGATCTGCGAATCAATTCAAATAACTCCCAACGGCTATAATCCAACGGGAAGCTCGTGAAAGGTTATTTAACAGTAGAGGCTCAAAAGAAGAAGTTGTTGGTTGAAGTAAGGTTGTTGACTCTACGAGTTCTACAGAGTAAAATAGAATATGTCTCAATGGCGGTGAGACTTGTTGCCTCTTTTTCAGTTCTAACAAAAGAGCAAGCAATACAGAGTAAGTAAAGTATCGATCCCACAGAGAAAGTTGTTTAATTTAAATTACTATGCATCAATTAAATCACTATATTTATATGCTCAAACTAATGACTATAATTGGTTTGTTACTCTAATCGCAAATAACGATTAAAATAATAATAAAGATGTAATAAATCAAATTTGAAAGTAATGGGATCCTAACTTCATTTAATATTTCATCTATTCACCGCTATCATGCAAGACTTGTTCACATATCACAGGAAAGTAGCCAAGAGCACTAATAGAGTCATAGCCATTTTTCAATGTACTATGACCTACTTACACAGCATCCACAAGCGATAGACTCTTATGTAATCGTCAATATAACCAACATCACTATATGTCTATGTGAAATTGCAATCATATTGAATTTAAGCACAAGCTCTTATTCTAACTCATACGGTGAAACAGTATATGTCTATCTGATTCACAAAATACACAAGCCATACAAAACAGCCCCATATATGTATGATATCATGATTACAATCCATACTTGAATGTTCATTGTCAATTCCATACAAGTACTAAAAGTGAATGGTGATCAAGCATTCATACATGCAAAACAATCATGATAGAAATCCCATATGATATGTAAAACAGTCCAGCATTCAAGCATGCAACCAAACTACATATTAAAATGCGTTAGAATCCCATAATGGAGTTTAGTTCATGACTAAACCAAAAGCCATTATGGGATCAAAGCTAAACATGGCTAATAAGAAAATAATTGAAAGATGAAAGATAGAAACGATCAAACCCAATTGTTGATTATAATCCACTAGTAACGTTCAAATCCTCATATAAATCCAGCAACTACTAATAAATATCCACAATGACAGAAATTCCCAAGAAGAATTAGAAAAGTAGAAGTTTAGGCTTCGTTCTACGTTAGAATCTCTCTCAGAGTGTAAACCCTAGTTCCAAAATGAAAATACATAAAAACTGAATAATGATTCCTCTGACACCAGTCAGAAATCGTTTTAAATCAATTACAACCCTTAAAATTGGAAATTAAAATAAACAGCTCAGCATTAATCAGGCATCGCGCGCGGCCGTGCGCTCCCCCAGTGTAATCCTCGCGCGGGCGCGCAACTTGCAGTGTGTAATGTTGTCTGGCCGGGTGCTCGCGCGGGCGCGCGTCCCCAAATTTGTCCTACCGCGCGGCTTCTACAACTTTGAGTTCTGGTTCTGCTGCTGCAACTAATCTGTTCCGATGCTCCTTCCTTTGTCCATCCATGCTTAGTCTTCTGCTCCACTTGATCCTCATGCCACGTATATCCCAGCTTGTGCCTCGCTTCATGCGTTCATTCGCCTCGTGCCCTCTAATTCCACCAAATTAGGCTGTTTCCTTCACTTTTTCACCAAAAGGAGTTTTAAGTAAACACAATGCAAAATAACATGAAATGCAACTAAAAACACACTAAAATGTACTTGAGATGGGCATAGTTCGCGTGAATTGGTATTCAATAAGTAGGTATAAAACCCACTTATCAAGACTACGAAAGTAGAAAGTTAAGCAAGAAAGGACAAAAGCTCTACCAGGAAAAGGCTTTACTCAACAATAATGAGAATGCCATTGAAAATGGCAGCTAAGCTGAGAGCCGAGAAGGCCAAGAAAACAGCATTCAAGAGATTGGCATATCAGAGAAGAGATTCAAAGAGCCGGTCTACAAATCACCATGAACCACCAAGAGTTGAAGAAGAACAAATACATAACCAAATCTGTATACAAGCCAACCAAGGTTCAGAGGATGCTAAATTCCAGATGGAGTCTACCAAAGTGCAAAGACTTAGCAAACCTCTTTGTGGTGAAGAAGTGCAAGCTGAGATCAGAAAAGGACCAACCACAAGATCAGCTGAACCAAGGAAGAAGTGACAAACTGCTAAGTACTCAAAGAGATCGAGCTTCACGAATAACTTAACAGTATGTCCAATGGTAATCCAGTATCGATGTAGAATCCAAAGAGGATCACAATAAGCTGCCAAGAATCAAGGATGAACAAGCTTAAAGTCATCTTGGCATCTCTGTAAGACCCCGAATTATATGAAATAAAAGTATCTAATTTTCTTATAATTATTATTCTATTTAATAAATGGTTAAATTGATAAAAGGTTAAAGTTAAGGGTGATATTTGAAAATTTTGCAAAGTAAGCAAGTTGATTTAAAATATGCGTTGTGTCGGGGAATATTCGTTTTAACAGGAAATATTCGTATGACATTAAAATCATTGGTGGACCCCACAACAGAAGTATTGTCGTAGTTAGAAAACGACAGAAATATATTTTTATAAAAATAACAGCGACAGTTTTACCGTTAACTATTGAACTACCCGGTGGTAAAAGTACAGTAATACACGTGGTTGTATAGTAGCACACGGTATTGATTATTGATGCTTACGTAAGAAGCCACTCAGTTTATGTAACGACCCCAAAATAGGTCCAATCCAACCAACCTATTCTGAGTCGCCAAAAACATGGTATAAAAAATAACTATAACTTTATTACTACAATTATCGTGCAAAATAAAACCACACATATGTTGTGAATTTTGATACAAATATATACAAACGGTGACTCATGTCCCAACCTTGGATAGTACGTCACAATGGCACCTCACATAAAGGTACAGTCAATAACTGTTTTAGAAATTAAAATCTTTGGGAAGTACTCATGGAAACCTTCGTACATGGGAGGCCATGTGTCTAGGTTATGATAGATATCATATGCCCACAGAATTATCCTTGGCTGACATATACCCCAAAGAAAAACGAGAAGATTACTATCATATTATTTTCAATGGTGAGTCTTCTCTTGACATATAACTATCTCCACTGTCTGCAGTTGAAAATTATATTTCAACCAAACTCCAAAATTATAAAGGTAGTGCTCGTAGATATACTCAGTAAGTGGATGTGCACAACCCTGTCTTATGATAATACGAGATTGTATGTCATTAGACATCTTGTATGATAGTGACAAAACACCCTTCCAACGTTGGGTTCGCCTCACTCTATTGGATTCACCAAATATAACTACTAAATGATGTATAAAATTATACAACACACTTTTCTATACTGCTTAGGGAGAACCTCCACAGCAAGAGACCACCGTTCTATTTTCGTGTTACCCTCACTCGACCCAGCTACACTCTTATTACCTGAAAGGAATTGTGAAGCAAAAGGGTGAGCACAAATAGCCCAGTAAAGAATATCATGACTAAAGATAATTAAATTATCAATAGCCTTCGTCAGTAATAAATCAGATATTTATAACATATAGTAGATGATAAAACTTGTCAACCATAGTTGCAGCGGAACGAGCAATCCATTAGAAAAAGAGTCAAATAGACCATAAAATCTATTATCTTCTCCATGTTAAAGGTCCACCAACAATGTTTTATCCTTGTAACATCAATCAACAGTTCTGGTTCACAATCATATGAATAACTCATAATCATAATTGTGGTTCTAAATTCCTCTTCTAATCTAGGACGAAGATAATTTTTATCACATGTCTTTACCTGAAACATCAAAGATCATGGTTATACCAAATCACAGTTCCTGTTCATAATCATACGAATAAATTCATCTTTGCACTACGGGCCAAAGATATTCGTCAACAGTTCATCTTTGCACTACTGGCCAAAGATATTCAACAACATATCATCTTTGCACTACATGCCAAAGATATTCAACAACAGATCATCTTTGCACTACAGGCCAAAGATATTAATATCTCAAAGAAATATATAATCATTTCAGAATTTACATAAACAATAATTATAACCGTGTTGATAAATTCACCTTTGCACTTAAGCTAAAGATATTCAATTATAAAATGGTCATGATCATACCAGTCAACAATTTAACTTTGCACTACTGGCCAAAGAGAACCCATAGTCACGATCATACCATTAATCTACCCATCTTTACACTCAAGTCAAAGAGAAATATCATCATTAGGGTTATAAAAATGTTATATATGATAATAAAAATAATATAATCAACATATAGATTTAATCTCAAGAGTAAGATTCATTAATCAACGATAATTTGGTAAAAAAAACTAATTTTATCGTGAATAGTAACTCGTGAATAGCAACTTATGAATAGTAACTCATGAATAGTAACCTCGACATGAAAAAGGTAAAAATTCTACAATAAAATTCATACTAATATTTCGGTATAATGATATTGAAATAGTAACATTTCTTAAACTTATAAATAATTTATTTTAATTGTTTACACTTTACTAAATAATACATTTAATCATCCTAAAATACCAAACTCGTAAGATTTCATCACCAATAACCAAACCCTCATAAAAAATTTGTATATACCTCATATAGGATTCTCAAGCCATAAAATCCTATTTTCTAATTTTCTTACTTTACATAACATATTTAATTCATTTACTCATAACTAGTTCATTTTCATGAAAAATACCAAATCAGTCCCAAAAATATTTTTTCCTGGGATTTAGTAGAAACTAGTCCCATATTGAACATATATTTTTCTCGGAATTTATATAATTCATTTACTATTTTTCATATGGCCAAAACAGCCAAATATTTAGACATTTTTCATAAACTATACTTTTATCCAAAAATTCTAAAATTTACAGGGTATACTTCTGTTATATACATGTACTCCCAATAAAAATTTCACCAATTGTGGAGTTAACCACAAGGAGTTATAAGGGTTTACTTTTAAAATAATCTTTTCTCATAAACTTCATAACTCCTAATCTATACATCCAAAAATTGCCATTTTTGGACACAATCTTGAAAACTCATCAAATTATCATTTCAAATTTTTTCAGAATTGTTGAGGGTCAGAAAAATTACGAAACTGAAAAACATAACAACCCATAAAATCCCTTACCTCAAAAGAGCAGTACTTCTGACTAGAATATCGGATATAACGCTGAAAGAACATGCACCGTATAGCAACACTAAAGATATCTAAATACTTACAAAAATACGCTCGATAATTAGAGAGAGAAAACTTCAGTTTCTGGTGTGATTTTTAATTCTAACATAAGCATCCTATTTATAGGAAAATACTTAGAATACCAAAGCAGAAAATTTAATAAAATAATAATATTTTATTTTTAATTTCCTACGCACACTTTGAATTCAGATTCCAGCCTTTAACACATGCAAGAGTACAATTGTGGGGTCCACCTTATAGAAAAACATGTTTTAAACAATTTTTGTTACAAAATCAATTCAGACTCGATATTTCAGAACTTCAATAATTCATAATAAATAGCCATTTTATCAGAAAAATTCGAATCTTATGTCCTTCCATAGAAAATTTAATTCTCTACAACTTTACAGAAGAAAGTTTTACCAAATTCTAAACAGAAATTGACCGAAATCCACATACGGACGATTTTACAAGCTATAATCAAATTTCAGTCAAGAAATAGGGTCCACCAACACTCAAAACATGTTTTAAATATTTTTAGTAACAAAAATACTCTTCCTCCTCATTTATTCATATATCCCACATTTATTGTAAAAATATCACCATTATTATATTATTAAAATATAATAATATGTTTAAATGAATTATTTAATCATAAAAGATAAAATATCAATTTTCAACAATCGTCACATTAAAAATTTTCTCCATCTATATCCACATAAAATGAATATTTTTCTTATCAAATAAATCAATAATTAATTATTCACAAATAATATTATAGAATCACAATACTGACAACCAGGCCGTTCCCAAGAAAGAGGGGGCTTTCCAATAAGGATTTCTCCTTGCTGGCGCGCAATTAGGTGACCAAACCTCTCCTCAGACAGAACTTTCTAGACATTACCAATAATGTTATCTAGTAATATTATTAAAATAATATGAATTATTGATCTGATAATGGGAAATACTATGTAGTGACAATTATTAAAACAACAATAATATAAAATATCAACGTAGCAATTATTGAATCAATAAAATAAAATATTGAACAGTAATTACTGTAACAATTATTGAGTAGTGCCTTCTTACGTAAGAATCAATAATTGGTGCAATACCGTGTGCTACTGTGCAACAACGCGCATTACTGTGTTTTTACAACCGGGTATTTCAACAGTGTTAACGGTAACAACTACGTCGTTATTTATAAAAACTCATACTTGTTATTTTATTTATCCAATCGCTTTCCGTTATGAGGCCCACAAAAGGCTGCGCCGTCGTACGAATATTGCCCAACAGGAAGAATATTCCACGATCAAACGAATATTCCCCGACAACAATGAGTATGTTATAACCACTTGCTTATTTAAAATATTTACATATATCACCCTTAACTTTAACCTTTTATCAATTTAACCATTTACTGAATAGAAAAATTGAATACTTTTATTTCATAAAATTCGGGGTCTTACAATCTCCCCTCCTTATGAAATTTCGTCTCCGAAATTTACGTACCTGGTATTTCGAAGAGTTTAGAATACCTTGCTTTCATTTAAGATTCCATCTTCCTTGTCCTCATGATTTCTCCATTGCTCATCTCCTGTATCTCAGATATCATTCTAGAATACAGCTTCAAAACAAAGGTTAATTGACATATCATAATTTGTCAACTAAAGTAAGAAAATTCAGCTTAGGTAGGACACACAATAGCGAAGGATATTACTCGTCTCTCCCCTCCTAGTTCTATTTCCCGATCTTCGCCAGAGACCATATCCCTAAGCTCTGATACCAAACGTAACGACCCCAAAACAGGTCCAATCCAACCAACCTATTCTGAGTCGCCAAAAACATGGTACAGAAAATAACTACAACTTTATTACTACAATTGTCGTGAAAAATACAACCACACATATGTTGTGAGTTTTGATACAAATATATACCAACTGTGACTCATGTCCCAACCTTGAATAGTACGTCACAATGGCACCTCACATAAAGGTACAATCAATAATTATTTTAGAAATTAAAATCTTTAGGAAGTGCTCAAGGAAACCTTAGTACATGGGAGGCCATGCGTCTAGGTTATGATAGATATCATATGCCCACAGAATTATCCTTGGTTGACCAAATATACCCCCAAAAAATGAGAAGCTTACTATCATATTATTTCCAATGGTGAGTCTTCTCTTGACATATAACTATCTCCATTGTCTGCAGTTGAAAATTATATTTCAACCAAACTCCAAGATTATAAAGGTAGTGCTCGTAGATATAGTCAACAAGTGGATGTGCACAACCCTGTCTTATGATAACACGAGATTGTATGTCATTAGACATCTTGTATGATAGTGACAAAACACCCTTCCAACGTTGGGTTCGCCTCACTCTATTGGATTCACCAAATATAACTACTAAATGATGTATAAAATTATACAACACACTTTTCTATACTGCTTAGGGAGAACCTCCACAGCAAGAGACCACCGTTCTATTTTCATGTTACCCTCGCTCGACCCAGCTACACTCTTATTACCTGAAAGGAATTGTGAAGCAAAAGGGTGAGCACAAATAGCCCAGTAAAGAATATCATGACTAAAGATAATTAAATTATCAATAGCCTTCGTCAGTAATAAATCAGATATTTATAACATATAGTAGATGATAAAACTTGTCAATCATAGTTGCAGCGGAACGAGCAATCCATTAGAAAAAGAGTCAAATAGACCATAAAATCTATTATCTTCTCCATGTTAAAAGTCCACCAACAATGTTTTATCCTTGTAACATCAATCAACAGTTCTGGTTCACAATCATATGAATAACTCATAATCATAATTGTGGTTCTAAATTCCTCTTCTCATCTAGGACGAAGATAATTTTTATCACATGTCTTTACCTGAAACATCAAAGATCATGGTTATACCAAATCACAATTCATGTTCATAATCATACGAATAAATTCATCTTTGCACTACGGGCCAAAGATATTCGTCAACAGTTCATCTTTGCACTACTGGCCAAAGATATTCAACAACATATCATCTTTGCACTACATGCCAAAGATATTCAACAACAGATCATCTTTGCACTACAGGCCAAAGATATTAATATCTCAAAGAAATATATAATCATTTCAGAATTTACATAAACAATAATTATAACCGTGTTGATAAATTCACCTTTGCACTTAAGCTAAAGATATTCAATTATAAAATGGTCATGATCATACCAGTCAACAATTTAACTTTGCACTACTGGCCAAAGAGAACCCATAGTCACGATCATACCATTAATCTACCCATCTTTACACTCAAGTCAAAGAGAAATATCATCATTAGGGTTATAAAAATGTTATATATGATAATAAAAATAATATAATCAACATATAGATTTAATCTCAAGAGTAAGATTCATTAATCAACGATAATTTGGTAAAAAAAACTAATTTTATCGTGAATAGTAACTCGTGAATAGCAACTTATGAATAGTAACTCATGAATAGTAACCTCGACATGAAAAAGGTAAAAATTCTACAATAAAATTCATACCAATATTTCGGTATAATGATATTGAAATAGTAACATTTCTTAAACTTATAAATAATTTATTTTAATTGTTTACACTTTACTAAATAATGCATTTAATCATCCTAAAATACCAAACTCATAAAATTTCATCACCAATAACCAAACCCTCATAAAAAATTTGTATATACCTCATATAGGATTCTCAAGCCATAAAATCCTATTTTCTAATTTTCTTACTTTACATAACATATTTAATTCATTTACTCATAACTAGTTCATTTTCATGAAAAATACAAAATCAGTACCAAAAATATTTTTTTCTGGGATTTAGCAGAAACTAGTCCCATATTGAACATATATTTTTCTCGGAATTTATATAATTCATTTACTATTTTTCATATGGCCAAAACAGCCAAATATTTAGACATTTTTCATAAACTATACTTTTATCCAAAAATTCTAAAATTTACAGGGTATACTTCTGTTATATACATGTACTCCCAATAAAAATTTTACCAATTGTGGAGTTAACCACAAGGAGTTATAAGGGTTTACTTTTAAAATAGTCTTTTCTCATAAACTTCATAACTCCTAATCTATACATCCAAAAATCGCCATTTTTGGACACAATCTTGAAAACTCATCAAATTATCATTTCAAATTTTTTCAGAATTGTTGAGGGTCAGAAAAATTACGAAACTGAAAAATATAACAACCCATAAAATCCCTTACCTCAAAAGAGTAGTACTTTTGACTAGAATATCGGATATAACGCTGAAAGAACATGCACCGTATAGCAACACTAAAGATATCTAAATACTTACAAAAATACGCTCGATAATTAGAGAGAGAAAACTTCAGTTTCTGGTGTGATTTTTAATTCTAACATAAGCATCCTATTTATAGAAAAATGCTTAGAATACCAAAGCAGAAAATTTAATAAAATAATAATATTTTATTTTTAATAATATTTTTAATTTCCTACGCACACTTTGAATTCAGATTCCAGCCTTTAACACATGCAAGAGTACAATTGTGGGGCCCACCTTCTAGAAAAACATGTTTTAAACAATTTTTGTTACAAAATTAATTCAGACTCGATATTTCAGAACTTCAATAATTAATAATAAATAGCCATTTTATCAGAAAAATTCGAATCTTATGTCCTTCCATAGAAAATTTAATTCTCTACAACTTTACAGAAGAAAGTTTTACCAAATTCTAAAGAGACCACCGTTCTATTTTCATGTTACCCTCGCTCGACCCAGCTACACTCTTATTACCTGAAAGGAATTGTGAAGCAAAAGGGTGAGCACAAATAGCCCAGTAAAGAATATCATGACTAAAGATAATTAAATTATCAATAGCCTTCGTCAGTAATAAATCAGATATTTATAACATATAGTAGATGATAAAACTTGTCAACCATAGTTGCAGCGGAACGAGCAATCCATTAGAAAAAGAGTCAAATAGACCATAAAATCTATTATCTTCTCCATGTTAAAGGTCCACCAACAATGTTTTATCCTTGTAACATCAATCAATAGTTCTAGTTCACAATCATATGAATAACTCATAATCATAATTGTGGTTCTAAATTCCTCTTCTCATCTAGGACGAAGATAATTTTTATCACATGTCTTTACCTGAAACATCAAAGATCATGGTTATACCAAATCACAGTTCATGTTCATAATCATACGAATAAATTCATCTTTGCACTACGGGCCAAAGATATTCGTCAACAATTCATGTTTGCACTACCGGCCAAAGATATTCAACAACATATCATCTTTGCACTACATGTCAAAGATATTCAACAACAAATCATCTTTGCACTACATGCCAAAGATATTAATATCTTAAAGAAATATATAATTATTTCAGAATTTATATAAACAATAATTATAACCGTGTTGATAAATTCACATTTGCACTTAAGCTAAAAATATTCAATTATAAATTCAATGGTCATGATCATACCAGTCAACAATTTAACTTTGCACTACTGGCCAAAGAGAACCCATAGTCACGATCATACCAATAATCTACACATCTTAACACTCAAGTCAAAGAGAAATATCATCATTAGGGTTATAAAAATGTTATATATGATAATAAAAATAATATAATCAACATATAGATTTAATCTCAAAAGCAAGATTCATTAATCAACGATAATTTGGTCAAAAAAAGAAACCAATTTTGTCGTGAATAGTAACTCATGAATAGTAACTCGTGAATTGTAACTCGTGAATAGTAACTCGTGAATAGTAACTCATGAATAGTAATCTCGACATGAAAAAGGTAGAAATTCTACAATAAAATCCATACCAATATTTCGGTATAATGATATTGAAATAGTAACATTTCTTAAACTTATAAACAATTTATTTTAATTATTTACACTTTACTAAATAATGCATTTAATCATCCTAAAATGCGAAACTCATAAGATTTCATCACCAATAACCAAACCCTCATAAAAAATCTGCATATACCTCATATAGGATTCTCAAGCCATAAAATCCTATTTTTCAATTTTCTTACTTTACATAATATATTTAATTCATTTACTCATAACTAGTTCATTTTTATGAAAAATACCAAATCAGTCTTAAAATATTTCTTTTTTGAAATTTAGCAGAAACTAGTCCCATATTGAACATATATTTTTCTCAAAATTTATATAATTCATTTACTATTTTTCATATGGCCAAAACAGCCAAATATTTAGATATTTATCATAAACTATACTTTTATCCAAAAATTCCTATATTTACAAAGTATACTTCTATTATATACATGTACTCCTAATAAAAATTTTACCAATTTTAGAGTTAACCACAAGGAGTTATAAGGATTTACTTTTAAAATAGTCTTTTTCCATAAAATTCATTACTCCTAATCTATACATCCAAAAATCACCATTTTTGAACACAATCTTGAAAACTCATTAAATTATCATTTTAAATTTTTTCAGAATTTTTGAGGGTCAAAAAAATTACGAAACTAAAAAATATAACAACTCTTAAAATCCCTTACCTCAAAAGAGCAGTACTTCTGACTGGAATATCGGATATAACGCTGAAGGAACTTGCACCGTATAGCAACACTCAAGATATCTAAATACTCACAAAAATACGCTCGATAATATAGAGAGAGAAAACTTCAGTTTCTGCTGTGATTTTCAATTCTAACATAAGCATCCTATTTATAGGAAAATACTTAGAACACCAAAGCAGAAAATTTAATAAAATAATAATATTTTATTTTTAATTTCCTACACACACTTTGAATTCAGATTCCAGCCTTTAACACATGCAAGAGTACAATTGTGGGGCCCACCTTCTAGAATAACATGTTTTAAACAATTTTTGTTACAAAATAAATTCAGACTCAATATTTCAGAACTTTAATAATTCATAATAAATAGCCCTTTTATCAGAAAAATTTGAATCTTATGTCCTTCCATAGGAAATTTAATTCTCTACAACTTTACAGAAGAAAGTTTTTCTAAATTCCAAACAGAAATTGACCGAAATCCACATACGGACGATTTTACAGGCTATAATCAAATTTCAATCAAGAAAGGGGTCCACCAACACACAAAACATGTTTTAAATATTTTTAGTAAAAAAAAATACTCTTCTTCCTCATTTATTCATATATCTCACATTCATTGTAAAAATATCACCATTATTATATTATTAAAATATAATAATATGTTTAAATGAATTATTTAATGATAAAATATAAAATATCAATTTTCAACAATTGTCACATTAAAAATTTTCTCCATCTATATCCACATAAAATGAATATTTTTCTTATCATATAAATCAATAATTAATTATTCACAAATAATATTACAGAATCACAATACTGGCAACCAGGTCGTTCCCAAGAAAGAGGGGGCTTTCCAATAAGGATTTCTCCTTACTGGCGCACAATTAGGTGACCAAACTTCTCCTCAGACAGAACTTTCTAGACATTGCCAATAATGTTATCTAGTAATATTATTAAAATAATATGAATTATTGATCTGATAATGGAAAATACTATGTAGTGACAATTATTAAAACAACAATAATATAAAATATCAACGTAGGAATTATTGAATCAATAAATAAAATATTGAACAGTAATTACTGTAACAATTATTTAGTAGTGCCTTCTTACGTAAGAATCAATAATTGGTGCAATACCGTGTGCTACTGTGCAACAACGCGTATTACTGTGTTTTTACAACCGAGTATTCCAACAGTGTTAACGATAACAACTACGCCGTTATTTATAAAAACTCATAATTGTCATTTTCTTCATCCAATCGCTTTCCGTTATGAGGCCCACAAAAGGCTGCGCCGTCGTATGAATATTTCCCGACAAGAAGAATATTCCACGACCAAACGAATATTTTCCAACAACAATGAGTATTTTATAACCACTTGCTTATTTAAAATATTTATATATATCACCCTTAGCTTTAACCTTTTATCAATTTAACCATTTACTGAATAGAAAAATTGAATACTTTTATTTCATAAAATTCGGGGTCTTACAGTTTACTCAATTATTGCTACAGTAATTATTGCATAATATCTCACGTTATTTGATTCAATTATCTTCACACTATCATCTGCATAATATTTTATATTATTAAAACAATAATTGAGACAACAAAGTTATTCATATTATAAGACCCCAACTTTATAATGAATAAAATCAAATTTTCCTCTAATTATTATTATGAATAATAAGGTGTTAATTTGATATAATATTTTGTTATGGGTGAAATGTGTAAATTTTTTAAAATAAACAAGTGGTTATGAATATTCTTTCTGTCGGGGAATATTCGTACGACGGCGCAACTATTTGTGGGCCCCATAACAGAAAACGGTTGGATGAAAAAAACGACTAAATTGAATAACGGTGTAGTTATTACCGTTAACATTGTTGGAATACCCGGTGGTTAATAATACAGTAATACCCAGTGGTTAATAATACAGTAATACGCATGGTGGTTATTTTTGAAATTATTGATTCTTACGAAGGAAGACACTACTCAATAATTGTTACAGTAGTTACTGTTCAATATTTTATTTTAATTATTCAATAATTGCTGCATTGATATTTTATATTATTGTTGCTTCAATTATCGTCACTGCACAATATCTCCTTTATCAGATCAGTAATTCAGATTATTTGGAATAATATTATTAGATAACATTATTGGTAATATCTAGAAAGTTCTGTCAAGGAGAGGTTTGGTCACCTAATTGCGCGCCAGTAAGGAGAAATCCTTATTGGAAAACCCCCTCTTTCCTGGGAACAGCCTGGTTGTCATAAATGTAATTATGTAATATTATTTGTGAATAATTAATCATTGATTTATATGATAAGGAAATATTTATTTTATGTGGATATAAATGAGGGATATATTTTTGTGGTTAAAAATAAAGGAGTTAATGTTGAGGTGTTTTATCAGTATTTTTGTCGAATTGGAGGTATTAAAAATCAAATTAGGGTTTTTGAGATATTTTACGGGGGTTATAATTTTTAATCCAACCGTTGGATCGTGGTAATTTTTGGATATGTTATACATATATAAGTTAAGTATATGCCCACAAATTTTGGACCGTTAAAAATGAACGTATGATTTGTTATGAATTTTACGAGATGACTGGTTCAGAAATTGTTGAATTTTCGGAGTATATCATTTATGTGAAAAATTCTAGAATTGGTGGGCCTCACTCTTGGTTGGTGAAAAAATTTGCTGAGATTTTTATTCAAATGTGGTGGGTGAGAATAGTAGCAAGTAAAGCAATCAGGTTGCAGGTCAAGTCTGCTTCGGCGTGCTAACATTTTCCTATAAATAGAGGGCTAAGTTAGGATTAAAAATAACACCAGAAACAAGTTTTCTCTCTTTCTCTCTCTAGATTATTGAGTGTATTTTGTGAGTATTTAGATACTTTGAGAGTTGCTATTTAGCACAAGTTTCATTCAGCCACATATCCGATATTCAATCAGAAGTATGGTTATTTTGAGGTAAGGAGTGTTATTTTCTTCCTAATGATATTATTCTTTCAATATCATTATGATGAAATATTGATCAGAAGTTTTTATCAAATTTGGAACTTTTTTTATGTCGGGATTACTATTCACGTATACGGCACTATTCACGAATACGGTACTATTCACCGAAAAATAAAATTTTCTCTTTTTGTCCAAATTGTTTATTATGGTTACTTTATTTGATTGTATCCATATTTTGATGTTTATTTTTGAATTCTGCTTCAAAATTGGTTATTATGGAGTATTATTGAACTTGGATAAACTGTAATATGAATCCCTAATATTTATTCTTTTATCTCACTGGGTTCGTTTTCTTTAAAATATTTTTTATCATCCTCAGTCCTAAATGATGATATTACTAAATATCTTTGGTCTGAGTGCAAAGATGTATGATTACCTGATGAATATCTTTGGCCTGTAGTGCAAAGATGAACAGGTGTTGAGATGAACATGACCAACTGGTGATACAAATGAATATCTTTGGCCTGTAGTGCAAAGATGAATATTTGATTCAAGATGTATATTTATTGATGTTACAGGGATAAAATATTGATGATGGACTTTTAAATCTTAGAAGATAGTAGAATTCTTTCTCTACTTGACTCTTCTAATGGATTGTTGTTTCCGCTGCAGTTGTTGATCTAAAACTAGTTGTCTTTTATATTTTATCAGATTTTCCCTGTTGAAGACTAACGATAATTTATTGTATATTATCTTAGTCATAATATTCTTTACTGGGCTAGTTGAGCTCACCCTTTTTTTTCTATTTTTCTTCTCAGGAGGAGAGAGTATAGCAGGAACTAGCCGGGGTATGGAGTGACGGTTCTAGAAAGTTATTTTTAGCAATCCTCACTATTTTATAAAATAGTGTATCAATAATTGTAATGAGGACTTATTTGAGTGTGGATATTGTCTAGAAGACAATATTTGTATTTAAACTCATAGTATTGGGTTGTTATGTTTTACACAACAATTGTATTAATGAAGTTATAGCTGTTTCTGTACCAAATATTTGGCGACTCATTATGGGTGATGTATACCTGTTTTGGGGGCGTCACACATATTATTATTTGTAATATTGATAATGTCTAGAAAGTTCTGTCGAGGAGAGGTTTGGTCACCTAATTACGCGCCAATAGGGAAAAATCCTTATTGGAAAACCCCCTCTTTCCTAGAAATGATCTGGTTGTTAAATATTGTGAGTTATAATATTAGTGATGAATAATTGTTGAAGTATTAAGAATGTGTTTATTGAAGTAAGTGAATTACAAAAGTTAGAGGGGAATAATGCAAACTTAGAAAAATTTAGGGATACCAAAGTGTAATAAGTTAAATCAATCTGGACTGTCGGTGGTCGTTTTAATAGTAATCAATCTGGACCATCGGTGGTGGTTTTAAAAGTAATCAATATGGACCGTTGGTGGTGGTTTTAAAAGTAAATCAATCTGGACCGTCGGTTGTGGTTTTAATAGTAATTAATATGGATCGTCCGTTCTAATAGTAAATCAATCTGGACCGTTCGTGAATAAGTTACTATTTAGTCCATTCTCCTATAAATAGAAGCTTAATTCTTCTTTCATTCTCACTAATTCACTAAGATTCATAAGAGACACTATAGAAAGCAAGAAGAAGAGTATTATGCCACTTCACTATTGCAATATTCAGCCTTCTACTAAGGTAAGGTGTGACAACCCCAAAATAGGTCCATTCCACCCAACCCATTCTGAGTCGTCAAATACATGGTACATAAAATAACTACAACTTTATTACAACAATTGTGGTGCAAAATACAACAACACATATGCTGTGAGTTTGGATACAAATATATACCAAATGTGACTCATGTTCCAACCGTGGACATCACCTCACAATAACACCTTACATAAAGGTATAGTCAAAAACTGTTTTAGAAATTAGAATCTTTGGGAAGTGCTCAAGGAAACCTTCGTACATGGGAGGCCATGCGTCTAGGTTATGATAGATATCATATGGCCACAGAATTATTCTTGGTTGACCCAATAGACCCCAAAGAAAAACGAGAAGATTACTATCATATTCTTCCCAATGGTGAGTCTTCTCTTGACATATCATTATCTCTACTGTCTCTAATTGAGAATTATACTTCAAACAAACACCAAGATTATATAGGTAGTGCCCATAGATATACTCAGCAAGTGGATGAGCACAACCCTGTCTTATGATGACACGAGGTTGTATGTCATTAGACATCTTGTATGATAGTGACAAAACACCCTTCCAACGTTGGGTTTCTTCACCAAATATAACTACTAAATGATAACCACCGTTCTATTCCCTTGTTACCCCCGCTCGACCCAGCTACACTCTTATTACCTGAAAGGAATTGTGAACAGAAGGGTGAGCACAACTAGCCCAGTAAAGAATATCATGACTAAAGATAATTCAATTATCAATAGCCTTCATCAACAATAAATCAGAGATTTAGAACATATGGTAAATGATAAAAATTTCAACCATAGTTGCAGCGGAACGAGCAATCCATTAGAAGAGTCAAATAGACTATAAAGTCTATTATCTTCTCCATGTTAAAAATCTACCAACAATATTTTATCCATGTAACATCACTCAACAGTTCCTTTCCACAATCATATGAATAACTCATAATCATAATTGTGACTATAAATTTTTCTTCGCACCCAGGACGAAGAATATTTTCATCACCTGTCTTTACCTGAAACATCAAAGATCATGGTTATACCAAATCACAGTTCCTGTTTATAATCATACTAACAAATCCATCTTTACACTACGGGCCAAAGATATTCATCAACAAATCATCTTTGCACTACGGGCCAAAGATATTCAACAACAGTTCATCTTTGCACTACAGGCCAAAGATATTCATCAACAGGCCATCTTTACACTACATGCCAAAGATATTCATCAACAATTCATATTTGCACTACAGGCCAAATATATTCATATCTCAAAGAAATATATAATCATTTCAGAATTTATAAAAATAATAATTATAACCATGTTGATCAATTCACCTTTGCACTTAAGCTTAAGATATTCAATTATAAATTCAATGGTCATGATCATACCAGTCACAATTCAACTTTGCACTACAGGCCAAAAGAACCCTAGTCATGATCATACCAATAATCTACCCATCTTTACACTCCAGTGAAAGAGAATTTCAACATCAGGGTTATAAAAATGTTATATATGATGATAAAAATAATATGATCAACATATAGTTTTAATCTCAACAGTAATATTCGTAACTCGTGAATAGTAAATCGTGAATAGTAACTCATGAATAGTAACCCCGACACAAAAGATAGAAATTCTATAATAAAATTCATACCAATATTTCGGTATAATGATATTGAAAGAATAACATTACTTAAATTTATAAACAATTTATTTTAATTGTTTACACTTTACTAATTAATGCATTTAATCATCATAAAATGCCAACTCTTACAATTTCATCATCAATAACCAAAACCCTCATCAAAAATCTGCATATACCTCATATAGGATTCTCAAGCCATAAAATTCTATTTTCTAATTTTCTTTCTTCACAAAACATATTTAATTCATTTACTCATAACTAGACCATATTTATGAAAAATACCAAATCAGTTCCAAAAATATTTCTTTTCTGGGATTTAACATAATATAGTCCCATAGTGAACATATATTTTTCTCAGAATTTTTAAAAGTTATTTACTATTTTTCATATGGCCAAAATAGCCGAATATTTAGACATTTATCAAAAATTGTACTTTTGTCTAAAAATTCTAAAATTTACAGAGTATACTTCTATCATATACATGTACTCCCAATAAAAATTTCATCAATTTTGGAGTTAACCACAAGGAATTATAAGCTGTTACTTTTAAAATAGTCTTTTCTCATAAAATTCATAACTCTCAATCTATACATCCAAAAATCACCATTTTTGGATACAATCAAGAAAACTCATCAAAATATCATTTCAAATTTTTCCAGAATTTTTGAAGATCAGAAAAATTACGAAACTGAAAATCATAACAACCCTTAAAATCTCTTACTATCCCTTACCTCAAAAGAGCAGTACTTCTGACTGGATATCGAATATGATGCTGAAGAAAACTTGCACTGATGAATAGCAACTCACCAAGTATCTAAAAACTCACAAAATATGCTTCATAATATAGAGAGAGAAAGAGAGAAAGCTTATGTTTCTGGTGTGATTTTCAATTCTAACTTAGCCCTCTATTTATAGAAAAATTTTGGTAGGTTTGACCTGCAACCTGATGGCTTTACCTGCTACTATTCTCACCCACCACATTTGAAATATAATTCAGCACATTTCTTCACCAACCACAAGTGGGGCCCACCAATTCTAGAATTTTCCACCAAAATGATAAACTCCGAAAATTCAATAATTTCTGAATCAGTCATCTCGTAAAATTCATAACAAATCATACGTTCATTTTTAACGGTTCAAAATTTGTGGACATATACTCAACTTATATATGTATAACATATCCAAAAATTACCACGATCCAACGGTCGGATTAAAAATTATAACCCCCGCAAAATATCTCAAAAACCCTGATTTTTAATACCTCCATTCCGACAAAAATACGGATAAAAACCTCAACATTATCTCCTTCATTTTTAACCACAAAAATATATCCCTCGTTTATATCCCCATAAAATAAATATTTTCTTATCACATGAATCAATAATTAATTATTCACAAATAATATTACAGAATCACATTTATGACAACCAGGCCGTTCCCAGGAAAGAGGGGGCTTTCCAATAAGGATTTCTCCTTACCAGCGCGCAATTAGATGACCAAACCTCTCCTTAGACAGAACTTTCTAGACATTGCCAATAATGTTATCTAATAATATTATTCAAATAATATGAATTATTGATCTGATAATAGGAAATACTGTGCAGCAACAATTATTGAACAACAATAATATAAAATTTCAACGTAGCAATTATTGAATCAATAAAATAAAATATTGAACAGTAATTACTGTAACAATTATTGAGTAGTGCCTTCTTACGTAAGAATCAATAATTTCAAAAATACTATACAATACCGTGTGCTACTGTGCAATAACGCGTATTACTGTATTTTAACCACCGGGTATTCTAACAGTGTTAACGGTAACAACTACGCGTTTATTTGTAAAAACTCAAATTTGTCGTTTTCTTCACCCGACAATTATTCTGTTATGGGGCCCACAAATGGCTGCGCCGTCGTACGAATATTCCCCGACAGAAAGAATATTCTACGACCAAACGAATATTCCCCGACAACAATGATTATTTTATAACCACTTGCTTATTTTGAAAAAAAAAATCATATTTCACTCATAACTTTAAACTTTTATCAATTTAACCATTTACTGAATAGTAATTATAAGAAAAATTGAATACTTTTATTTCATAAAATTCGGGGTCTTACATAAGGGGTATTATTTCTTTCGTATTCATAAGAAATACTATTTGTTTTTGTATTTATCCTTTAATATGTCAGAATAACCTGTCTACGCGGATTACGTACCGTATGACGAGTGAAAATCCATTTGCAGTTTCGTATGTTATTTCTTTTCATATTCTTAAATCTAAACTTACTATAGTAAGTATTGCTTCTGTAATCCTTGAAATTAGTGGAATATCCATGAGTTTTGCGCTTCATTCAATATCGTTTCATTGGAATATTGATCTAAACTTTCTTATTAAATATCAATATTTTCACCCGGGGTACTATTCACGGGTTACAATTCACCTGGTTACTATTCACTATAATATTATTCACTCGGGTATTCGAGACACTTTTCATGCCGGGGTACTATTCACGAGTTACTATTCACGGGTTACTATTCACCCGATTTGTGACGCCCCCAAAATAGGTATACAACACCCATTCTGAGTCGCCAAAATACATGGTACAGAAACAACTACAACTTTATTAATACAACATAAAAATTGTGAGTTTAAAAACAAATATTGTCATCTAGACAATATCCACACTCAAATAAGTCCTCATTTTAATTATTGATACATTATTTTTCAAAAATGGTGAGGACTACTAAAACCACTTCTAGAACCATCATTCCATACCCCGACTAGTACTCACTACATTCTCGCCTCCTGAGAAAAAAATGGAACAACAAGGAAAATGGTGAGCTCAACTAGTAAAGAACATTATGACTAAGATAACATAGAACAAATTATCGTTAGTCTTCAACAGGAAAAAATCTAATAGAATACAATAGACAACCAGTTTTAAATCAATATTCGCAGCGGAAATAATAATTCATTAGAAGAGTTAAGTAAAGAATGAAATCTACTATCATCTATGAATTTCAAAGTCCATCATTGATATTTTATCCCTGTAACATCAATCAATATACATCTTGAATCAAATAGTCATCTTTGCACTACAGGCCAAAGATATTCATCAGTTGGTCATGTTCATCTCAACACATGTTCATCTTTGCACTACGGGCCAAAGATATTCATCAAGAAATCATTCATCTTTGCACTACTAGCCAAAGATATTCAGTTATATCATCATTTAGGACTGAGGATGATGAAAAATATTTTAAAGAAAATAAATCCAATGAAACAAAAGAATAAATATTAAGGATTCGTACTTTAAACAATCAAAGTTCAAAAATACTTTATAAATAACCAGAGTGGAGTAGAATTCAAGAATGATCAAAACATGGATACAATCAAAGCTAGTATCCAGAATATATATTTTGGATGAAAAAAAGAAAATTTTATTTTTTGGTGAATAGTGTCGTATTCGTGAATAGTGTCGTATACGTGAATAGTAACTCCGACACTAAAAGATAGAAATTTCACAAAAAATATCATCATGCTTCATGAATAGTAACTCATGAATAGTAACTCGTGAATAGTAACTCATGAATAGTAACCCCGACATGAAAAGTTTCAAATTTAATAAATACTCCAACCAATATTTCGGCATAATGATATTAAAATAATAATATCATTTTCGAATAAAATAACATCCTTTACCTCGTAAAGACAGTACTTCTAGTTGAAACACCGGATATAGGCTATGACTTGAACTTGCACCGTATAGCAACACTCAAAGTATTAAAATACTCACAAGAATACGCTCACTAATATAGAGAGAGAAAGAGAAAGAAGTTTTCAGTTTCTGGTGTGATTTTTAATTCTAACCTAAGCACCCTATTTATAGAAAAATGCTTAGAACACCAAAGCAAAAAATTTAATAAAATATTATTATATTTACAAAATTTTCACGCCCATCTTTGAAATCTGATTTCAGCCCATTTGTAACACATGCAAGACCCACAATAATGACCAAAAATGTTTTTCATATTAAAAATAATTAAAACTTCTAAAAATCAATTATTTCGGAACTTCGGAGCTTCAATAATTCATAATAAATAGCCCTTTTGTCAGAAAATTTGAATCTTACGATTTTTTTATAGGAAATTCAATTCTCTACAACTTTGCAAAAGAAAGTTTTTCTAAATTCTAAACAGAAATTGACCAAAATTCACAAACGGACGATTTTACAAGCTATAATCAAATTTCAGTCAAGAAATGGGGTCCACCGACACACAAAATATGTGTTAATCATTTAATGCAACAAAAATACTCGTTCTCCTCATACACTCATATATCCCATATTCATTGTAAAATGTCATCATTACTATATTATAATAATATAATAAATATTATTTTATCAGAAAAGATAAAATATCAATTTTTAATAATTGCCACTTTAAAAATTTTCTCCATCTATATCCACATAAAATGAATATTTTTCCTATCATATAAATCAATAATTAATTATTCACAAATAATATTACAGAATCACAATACTGACAACCAGGCAGTTCCCAGGAAAGAGGGGGCTTTCCAATAAGGATTTCTCCTTACTGGCGCGCAATTAGGTGACCAAATCTCTCATTAGACACAATTTTCTAGACATTACCAATAATGTTATCTAATAATATTATTCAGATAATATGAATTATTGCTTCGATAATAGAAAATACTGTGTAGTGGCGATTATTGAAATAACAGTAATATAAAATATCAATGCAGCAATTATTGAATCAATAAAATAGAATATTGAACAGTAATTACTGTAACAATTATTGAGTAGTGCCTTCTTACGTAAGAATCAATAATTGGTGCAATACCGTGTGCTACTGTGCAACAACGCGTGAGTTTTAATGTGACGTCCCCAAAATAGGTCCATTCCATCCAACCCATTCTGAGTCGCCAAAATACATGGTACAGAAAATAACTACAACTTTATTACAACAATTATCGTGCAAAATACAACAACACATATGCCGTGAGTTTGGATACAAATATATACCAAATGTGACATTGGACACCATCATGTGTCAGCACCTCACAAAGGTACCTTACATAAAGGTACAGTCAAAAACTATTTTAGAAACTAGAATCTTTGGGAAGTGCTCAAGAAAACCTTCGTACATGGAAGACCATGCTTCTAGGTTATGATAGATATCATATGACCACAGAATTATCCTTGGTTGACCCAATAGACCCCAAAGAAAAACGAGAAGATTACTATCATATTCTTCCTAATGGTGAGTCTTCTCTTGACTTATCATTATCTCCACTGTCTCTAATTGAGAATTATACTTCAAACAAACACCAAGATTATATAGGTAGTGCTCGTAGATATACTCAGCAAGTGGAAGTGCATAACCCTGTCTTATGATGACACGAGGTTGTATGTCATTAGACATCTTGTATGACAGTGGCAAAACACCCTTCCAACGTTGGGTTCGCTTCACCCTAGATGATTCACCAAATATAACTACTAAATGATGACCACCGTTCTATTTCCCTGTTACCCCCGCTCGACCCAGCTACACTCTTATTACCTGAAAGGAATTGTGAAACAGAAGGGTGAGCACAACTAGCCCAATAAATAATATCATGACTAAAGAAAAATAAATTATCAATAGCCTTCAACAAAATTAAATCAGATAATTAGAACATATGGTAGATGATAAAAATTTTCAACCATAGTTGCAGCGGAACGAGCAAACCATTTGAAGAGTCAAATAGACCATAAAGTCTATTATCTTATCCACATTAAAAGTCTACCAATAATGTTTTATCCCTGTAACATTAATCAACAGTTCCTTTTCATAATTATATAAATAACTCATAATCATAATTGTAATTCTAAATTCCTCTTCGCATCCAAGACGAAGATAATTTTCCTCACATGTCTTTACCTAAAACATCAAAGATCATGGTTATACCAAATCACAGTTCCTGTTCATAATCATATTAATAAATTCATCTTTGCACTACAGGCCAACGATATTCGTCAACAGTTCATCTTTGCACTACTGGCCAAAGATATTCAACAACAAGTCATCTTTGCACTACGGGCCAAATATATTCATCAACAATTCATCTTTGCACTACAGGCCAATGATATTCCTCAACAGTCCATTTTTGCACTACAGGCCAAATATATTCATATCTCAAAGAAATATATAATCATTTCAAAATTTATATAAACAATAATTATAACCATGTTGATCATTTCACCTTTGCACTTAAGCTAAAGATATTCATTTATAAATTCAATGGTCATGATCATACCAGTCAACAATTCAACTTTGCACTACTGGCCAAAGGGAACCCATAGTCATGATCATACCAAAAATCGACCCACCTTTACACTCAAGTCAAAGAGAAATATCATCATTAGGGTTATAAAAATATTATATATGATAATGAAATCAATATAATCAACATATAGATTTAATCTCAAGAGTAATATTCATAACTCAACTATAATTTGGTCAGAAAAAGAAACCAATTTTGTCATGAATAGTAACTCGTGAATATTAATTCATGAATAGTAACTCGTGAATAGTAACTCATGAATAGTAAACCCGACACAAAAAGGTAGAAATTCCACAATAAAATTCATACCAATATTTCGGTATAATGATATTGAAAGAATAACATTTCTTAAATTTATAAACAATTTATTTTAATTGTTTACACTTTACTAAATAATACATTTAATCATCTTAAAATGCAAAACTCATAAGATTTTATTACCAATAACCAAAACCCTCATCAAAAATATGCATATACCTCATATAGGATTCTCAAGCCATAAAATCCTATTTTCTAATTTTCTTACTTCACATAACATATTTAATTCATTTTCTCATAACTAGTCTATTTTCATGAAAAATACCAAATCAGTTCTAAAAATATTTCTTTTTTGGGATTTAGCAGAATATAGTCCCATATTGAACATATATTTTTCTCAGAATTTTTAAAACTCATTTACTATTTTTCATATGGCCAAAACCGCCGAATATTTAAACATTTATCATAAATTGTACTTTTATCCAAAAATTCCGAAATTCACAGATTTCACTGATATTATATAGATATACTTCCAATAAAAATTTCATCAATTTTAGAGTTAACCACAAGGAGTTATAAGCGGTTACTTTTAAAATAGTCTTTTCCCGTAAAATTCATAACTCTTAATCTATACATCCAAAAATCACCATTTTTGGACACAATCAATAAAACTCATCAAAATATCATTTTAAATTTTTCCAGAATTTTTTGAAGTTCAGAAAAATTACGAAACTGAAAAACATAATAACCCTTAAAATCCCTTACTATCCCTTACCTCAAAAGAGCAGTACTTCTGATCGGTATAAGGTTGAAGGAAACGTGCACTGATGAATAGAAACTCACAAAGTATCTAAATACTCACAAAATACACTCAATAATCTAGAGAGAGGAAGAGAGAAAGTTTATGTTTCTGGTGTGATTTTCAATTCTAACTTAGTCCTCTATTTATAGGAAAATGATAGCACGCCAAAGCAGACTTAACCTGCAACCTGATGGCTTTACCTGCTACTATTCCCACCCATCATATTTGAATAAAAATCTCAGTACATTTCTTCACCAACCAAGAGTGGGGCCCACCAATTCTAGAATTTTCCACCAAAATGATAAACTCCGAAAATTTAACAATTTCTGAACCAGTCATCTCGTAAAATTCGTAACAAATCATTCGTTCATTTTTAACGGTTCAAAATTTGTGGACATAGACTCAACTTATATATGTATAACATATCCAAAAATTACCACGATCCAACGGTCGGATTAAAAATTATAACCCCCGCAAAATAACTCAAAAACCCTAATTTGATTTTTAATACCTCCATTCCGACAAAAATACTGATAAAACACCTCAACATTAACTCCTTCATTTTAAACCACAAAAATATATCCCTCATTTATATTCACATAAAATTAATATTTTCTTATCATATAAATTAATAATTAATTATTCACAAATAATATTACAGAATCACAATTATGACAACCAGGCCGTTCCCAGAAAAGAGGAGACTTTTTAATAAGAATTTTTCCTTACTGGCGTGCAATTAGATGACCAAACCTCTCCTTAGACAGAACTTTCTAGACATTGCCAATAATGCTATCTAATAATACTATTCAAATAATATGAATTATTGATCAGATAATGGGAAATATTGTTAAGTGACAATTATTGAACAACAATAATATAAAATTTCAACGTAGCAATTATTAAATCAATAAAATAAAATATTAAACAGTAATTACTATAACAATTATTGAGTAGTGCCTTCTCACGTAAGAATCAATAATTGAAAAAAATACTGTGCAATACCGTGTGCTACTGTACAATAACGTGTATTACTGTATTTTAACCACTAGGTATTCTAACAGTGTTAACGGTAATAACTACGCCGTTATTTGTAAAAACTCAAATTTATCGTTTTCTTAATCCGACAGTTATTCTGTTATGGGGCCCACAAATGGCTGCGCCGTAGTACGAATATTCCCCGACAGAAAGAATATTCTACGACCAAACGAATATTCCCCAACAACAATGAATATTTTATAATCACTTGTTTATTTTGAAAAAAATTCACATTTCACTCATAACTTTAACTTTTTATCAATTTAACCATTTACTGAATTGTAATTATAAGAAAAATTGAATACTTTTATTTCATAAAATTCGGGGTCTTACATTTAACCACCGAGTATTCCAACAGTATTAACGGTAACAACTACGCTGTTATTTATAAACAACTTATACTTATCATTTTCTTCATCCAATCGCTTTCGGTTATGGGCCCACCAAAAGACTGCGCCGTCGTACGAATATTCCCCGACAGTAAGAATATTCCACGACCAAACGAATATTTTCCGACAACAATGAATATTTTATAACCACCTGCTTATTTTTAAAATATTCGCGCATTTTATTCATAACTAATCACATTAATCAAATCAACCCTTACTATTTCAAAATAATAAATAGAGGAAATTAAATTTCATTTATTAATAATTTGGGGTCTTACACGGTTACTATTCACTCAAATATTATTCACTCGGGTATTTGGGGTACTTTTTATGTCGGGTTACTATTCGCGAAGTACTATTCACGGGATACTATTCACCCGGTTACTATTCACCCAAAAAATTGATTTCTTTTCTGTCCAAAATATTTTTGATACATGGATATTATTCTTGAATTTTACTCCACAAAGCAGTATCATGTTGATAATTTAGAAATTATTGAATACTGGATAAATTAAATTATGAATCTTTAAAATTTATCTTTTGCTTTCATTTAATTAAATGCTTATATCATTGTCATCATCCTCATGCTTATATTGTGATGAAAGTCATCTTTGGCTTATGTGCATAGATAGACTGTTGATTGATATGGTTATGACCCGGGATTATTCGGTATAATTATGACCATTGATGATTTCATGAATATCTTTGGCCCGTAGTGCAGGGATGATTTGATGATGTGATTTATTTATTAAGCTGAGTCTCAGCGATAAAGTTGATGAAAACTATTTTAAATCATAGAAGATAGTAGATATCATGCTCTACGTGACTCTTCTAATGGATTACTTATTCCGCTGCAGTAAAACTTGTTGTCGATTATATTCTATCAGTTTAACATTGTTGAAGGCTAATGATAACTTATTCTGCATTATCTTAGTCATAATATTTCTTACTGGGCTAGTTGAGCTCACCCTTTTACTTCCATTGTTCTCTTCAAATGAGAATATAGCCGGAACTAGTCGGGGAACGGAGTGATGGCCCGAGATGGTGTTATAGTAGTCTTCACTATTCTATAAAATAGTGTGACAATAAATGTAATGAGGACTCCATTGAGTTTGGAAATTGTCCAGAAGACAATATTCGTGTAAAAACTCTCAGCTCATATTGTATAATTAAGTTTGTATTTGTATTCAGTACCATGTATTTGGCGACCCAAGATGGGTGATGTATACCTATTTTGGGGGCATCACAGTTGGTATCAAAGCTTAGGGATATGATCCCTGGCTGAGATGTGTGACAAGAACTAGGAGGGGAGAGATGGGGAATTCCTTCGCTAGTATGACCTACCTAAGATTATTTGATATTTAATTGGTCGGTCAGAGTATAGGGATAATATGTGATATGTCAATTAACCCTTGTTTTGTGGCAGTGTTAGAAAATGGCATCTGAAAATGTTGAGATCAACAATGAAGCACATGAGACTGTTGAGTCACCAATGATTAATACCCAGGATAATGTGCAATAGGGAGATAATAATCCTCAGGTAAACAACACCACCGATCAAATGATGAACAATGGGATGTTCAGAAGCTTTATGCAATTCATGCAACATCAGGCGAGAGCGGCTTCTGTCAAAAATACAGGTGGAAACACTGGTAACTCTCGGACGGTCACCGCTCAATAGTTCAAGGAGCTGGGACCACTGGAGTTTATTGGAGAGCCAAAACCACTTAAGGCGGAGACGTGGATAAAGCAGATCACCAAGATATTTGATGTCTTGGGATGCTCCGAGGAGCAAAAGGTTCCCTTTGCTACCTTCATGTTGTGAGAAGAGGCAGATTACTGGTGGAAATCTATAAAGCGTACTCAACCTGCCACACTAAAAATATCTTGGGAGAAGTTCCAAGAGCTGTTCAATGACAAGTACTTTCTTGAAAGTATTCGTCACATGAAGGAGGTGGAGTTTATCAAGTTGAAGCAAAATAATATGACCGTGTCACAGTACGAAGCTAAGTTTGCTGAGTTGTCCCGGTTTACGCACCACTCGGTTGATAATGAGGAGAGAATGACGCGGATGTTTCTAAGAGGTTAGAAACCCGAGATACGTCAATACTTAATTTCTCACAAACTGTGTTTGTATTCAGATGTTGTAAATAGAGCTCTGTTATTGGAGCGCGATAATGAGTCAACCCAACCCAAAGAGAGCAGCCGACAAGTCGATAATACCAATGGTAGCAGTCATAGAAGCAGTGACAACAAATGTGGAGGGAATCAACATGCCAGAAATGGTAACCACTCCGGTGGTAATCATGGCCAAGATAATAGAAGTAGAAATTTCAAGAAGAGGAGATTCAATAATGATGGAAAGACGTCAGCACCAACAGCTATTGTTAAGGAAGGAAAACGACCGCCGGTCGTATATTACAAATGCGGAGGGGAGGGACACATCAATCCAAACTGTACGAAGCAGTCCAAAGCATGTTATAATTGTGGAAGAGAAGGTCACCTAGCCCAATTTTGTCGGGCACCAAAGTCAAGTCCAGCTGGGATGGAGGCATCAAAGGCCGTCCCAAACAAGACAAAATCGGTAGTTCAAGGGAGAGTGTTTGTCGTAACCTCCCAAAAAGCGAGGAATCCGAATGAGGTGATCACGGGTAAGCTAATCATAAACTCTTGCGAAACTTATACCTTATTTGATACCGGTTCTACCCATTCTTTTATTTTCCCTACTTGCGCTCAACGTTTAAATTTGACTACGGAGAAATTAGACTTTGACTTATCGGTTGAAACTCCGTTGGGGAAAACCTTTATTACATCCACTGTTTATAAGTCTTGTTTGATTCAAATCGGTAACCGCACGTTACCTGTCGATCTTATCTCTTTAAAAATACTTGCATTCGATGTGATTTTAGGAATTGATTGGTTGACTACTCATCATGCTAAAATTGATTATTTTCGTAAGGTTATTAGCTTTCATGTTCCTAACCTACCTATTATGTGAATTCAAGCAACTAAAACATTAAAGTCAATCACTGTCATTTCAAGCTATAAAGCTATTCGTTTATTGAAAAACAGATGTCAACCTTTCTTAGCTCATGTCACGGATTTTAACAAAAATATGTCAGTCTTGAATGATATTTCTATTGTTAATAAATTTCCTGGCGTATTCCCCGAAGAACTTCCTGGCCTACCCCCAGAGCGTGAAATTAAATTTTGTATCAACCTTGAACCCGGTACAAAAACCATTTCCAAAGCCCCATATCGAATGGCTTATATTGAACTTCAGGAGTTAAAGACCCAACTGCAGGAATTGTTAGACATCAGTTTCATTCGTCCCAGTACATCTCCTTGGGGTGCTCCTGTTCTATTCCTAAAGAAGAAAGATGGGAGTATATGACTTTGTATTGATTATCGGGAGTTGAATCATGTCACCATCAAAAATAGGTACCCGTTGACTCGCATTGATGACCTATTTGACCAGTTGCAAGGCGCCAAGTTCTTTTCAAAGATCGATCTTCGTTCCAGATATCATCAGTTAAAGATTAAAATTGATGACATTCCAAAGACTGCTTTTAGAACTCGGTACGGGCATTATGAATTCCTAGTCATGTCTTTTGGATTGACTAATGCTCCTCCTGCTTTCATGGATATGATGAACTGAGTATTCAAGGAATATTTAGATCATTTTATGGTTGTCTTTATTGATGACATTCTCATTTACTCCAAAATTCATGAAGATCATAAGCAACACTTGAGGCTGATACTACAAAAGCTTCGTGAGAACAAATTATATGCCAAGTTAAAGAAATGCGAGTTCTGATTTGAGGAAGTAGCATTCTAATGAGTGAGTTTTATACTTATAATTGAGTGCGTTTGAACTAAATCTTTTGGATATTTTTAAGTGTTTATGTCTATTCATGCATGTTTTGTGTTGTTTTGAAGGAATTGGGACAAAAGTTACTTGGATCGACATTTGGGGTGGCTAGATGCACGTTTTTGGCTTGCCATTTACACAGCAGTCACTTCAGAGCCAATTTGAGTATTGATTGGGACCTTATTTTGAAAAACTTAAAGAATGAAAGTTGTAGATCTACGTCTTCTCTTTTTGGAACATCTTGAATCATCGAAGTCGGAGTTCGGACGAAAAAGTTATGGCCATTTTCCCAAAGGATGTCGGAGTAGAAAATTTCTGAAAAAGTGGCCAGCGCCGGAGCGCCCATTTCAGGCCTATGCCCAGTGCTGGGGTGCTGGAAGGCAGTGTCGCAGCGTCGTGCCCAGTGCTGCGGTGCTGGGGAAGTGGTTGGGCAAGCTTGGACGCGTTTTGGGATAAATTTTGACACTTTTTTTACTCCAAATTGGATTGGGTTTGTTCCTAAGCTAAAAATTAGACTTGTAACCTATAAATACATGATGTAAGGCATAAAATAAAGGGAGATTACATAGATTAGATTAGAGATACGCTCCATTAGATTAGACATTGACCCTAATTCTTATTAGTTTTGGAGATTGAAGCAGCTTGGAGATCATTGAAGATCAAGAACAAGAGCAAGAGGGGAGCATCAGATTTGCTGCAGCAGATTCTATTCTCTTCTCTTATCATACTTTTATCTTTTAATGTCTATTCAGTTGTGGATTCTTGATTTCAATTCATTAATTATGAACTAACTCTTTTATTAAGATTTCAATTGAACCTTTTATGTCTTAAATTAGTTATTCGATTTATTCCAATTATTTATGTCAAAGTGAATTGTTTATCTTGTCTTGAGCTTATTGCTTAATTATTTGATCAGTAATTACCTTGTTACTCTAGAATGAATTGAAAGAGGAATTGAAGGGTTAGAACTGGGCATGATAACATGTGACTTAGTTATTTGCATGATGAATAATTAGGTTTGTGAATTGAATGGAAATATCTGTTCATCGCATGTAACACATAAGGAATTGGGATTGGGAAGAGTTTAATTCAATTGTTTTGCATAGGAATATAGCAAGATTAATCTGGATTAAATAGAAGGCAATTGATCACTTGGAAAAGGACTTTTGGCATTTGAGAATTCCTGTTTACAATTCAGTAGGCATAATAATTGAGATAATTGGATAATTGATTTACAGTTCATAATTGGGGATATTGAAGTCTTAATCTTTATTTATCTGAATTCAGTCATAAAGCAATTCAGTTTAATTAGTTAATTTAGTTTTCTTAATTAGAAAAATCACGATTTGATATTGTTTAAATAAAATTAGTTTGGTTAAGAATTAGTACTTTGTGATTTTTATTAAATAATTCCTCGTGGGAACGATACTCTACTTTCACTTTATTACTTGCTGACCGTGTATACTTGCACGTATTCATTGATTGCGAAATCGACCAACAAGTTTTTGGCGCCGTTGCTGGGGAATTAGTTTAATAATTTTGTCAATATTAATTTTTATCAAATTAGTTTTAATTTAAACAATTTTTTTCTTTAATTCTCTTTCAATGTTTTTTTCTCTCTTTTCAAGTACCATGGATGACTTTGCGTATCAATGGCCATACACGAACATGACTCGATCAATGGAAACATGGAGCCCACCATCCACACAACAAGTAGCAATAATTTGTGAGTTATGTGCTAGGAGTCATACTACAAATCAATGTGCCGTCAATTGGGAATCAGCTCAGTTCATAGGGAGCTATAATCGATCTACCCAGCCGTATTCGAATCAAAATGCATATAATCCAGAGCCAATACAAATTGAGACAAATTCGAAGACGTTGGAGGTTATCGCAGCCCAACAAAGGCGAAGGATTGCAAAAATGACTCAGCCAAGGGGAGCGGAAAATGATGGACTCGCAACAGCACTTTCTGCATTATCAGCACAAATTGAGAAACTTGCGAAGATGGTCGACGCTTTTGAAGCTCAACGTCATCAAAGTGTGGCGGTTACTTGTGATTATTATGCTGGAAATCATATGAATCATCAATGCACCACCAGTTTCGAGCCGGTACCGTATGGTGGTGATTACCCCAACAATTATGTCTATCCCAATAACTACTATTAGGATTGGGGATATCACCCGATTTTTTTATGGAGCCATACACATCAAAATCAATTTTATGCTCCAAGTCCAATATACCCACCGAATTTCTCGTGTCCACCTCCACTACAACAGGAAGAACATTCAAATTTGGAGGAAGTTTTGTCCAAGTACATAGCTTCATGTGAGGAAAGGAGGATTAATCAAGAGATATTGAGTCAAAATTTTACGAACCAAACGGAACAACTAACTAATGCCTCAAACATTTGTCCTCAATACACTTGGCTCTATGACATGAATTCCGAGACTGATGGTGAGCCCGAACCAAATCTGCAACCGGATGTGCTTGGGGACCAAGAAAAGGAGATCGGCGAAGATTTAACAATAAGATTCAACGAAGATGAACCGATTTCATTAGTATCCCATGTGCCTTCTCCACCAAAGTTCAATAATCTGGGCAGTTTTGCAAAATCGTGACCAATTGGCAGTCATGTCGTCGGCAAAGCTCTTTGTGAGATAAGAGCTAGTACAGTTGTGGAGTCATGGTGGGATGAAAAGGAGAAGATAGAGGAAGATTCCATTATGTTTATTAAGCTTCAATGCCCCAATCTGATCATAGACATAATGGAGAAAACACCTAGTTGTTGGACGTTCTTAATAGGGAACCTATCTACAAAGAGCATGCTAGGTGACTTCAATTCAAGGGTTTTTGCTAATGGGAACCTCCCAAAAGAAACATTATTACTGATGGATGGAGGGTTCCACAATTTTCGTAGGAGAATTGGATAAAGAATTGAAGAAGTCAGGCTGAGACTATAAAACAAGCGCTTATTGGGAGGCAACCCAAGTTTAATTTTTATTTTTAGTTTTTATTAGGTTTTATATTAGTAGTTTTGAATTTGTATTTATTTAGAATTTAATAAAATTGTTTCTATCATGGTTTACAGGTTATTCAAGTCAAATTCAAGTGTGGTGCCCAGTTTGTTCCATGTGCTTAGCCTATTCTCCAAGCTTACTGGACAAGGAAGAAGATTGCTATATTTTTAAGAAAGTCCTCTGCTTTAATTTTTTCTAATTTAGTCATTGAGGACAATGTCTAGTTTAAGTTTGGGGGCATTTTAGTGTCGTATTGCATATAGTTAGTTATCTAATGGTAGTTCGTTTTTTTATGTGTTAGCGTTGTGTTTTTTTAGGTTGCATATAATACATGGTAGTTATTTGCATATTCATATATGTGTTCATGTAGTATAATTGAATTTTTTTTTGTATGAATCTGTGTGATTGGTTGGTGTGGACTTAGCTCGGCTTATGATAAGATTGGTTTTGCATGTTAACTTGAACAGTGTTGATAATTGATGATGAGTTCTAATTTTAAACATGAAGAAAATCTGAGCCTGTCTGAAACTTATGTAACCGGTTAGCACTTAAAGTTTAACTGTTTTAATCTACTTGGTTCAAGGGTTTCATAATTTGTTTTTGAGGGAAAATCTTGGTTAAAAATTTAAGGAAATTAGTGAACTGGCGGTAAAGGTTGGAATGACGTAAAAGCTTGAGTTTGGGGGAATCTATGGGGTATAAATATACAAAATGAAAATGAAAAAAAAAAGAAAGAAAAAAAAAGAAATGATGAAAAGAAAAAAAATAGAAAATCCAGAAGAAAAAAATATGAATAAACACCGTGGCATGCTTGTCTAGTTTTGTGGCCTTTGTTACTTGAGTAAGTAAGCCCAAGGGGATTGTCTTTACACCTAGCGCCCTAAGGTCTTAATGGTCTGGGAGTCGTTGGTTGAAAGCTCGTTAAGGTAGCATTGAAAAGCCTAAGGGAATAAGACATTGCACAACCATGAGGGAAAAAAATGAATAAAACACGAGAAAGAGCAAAAATGCCCTCGTGGTTGAATAAAGGTAGAAATAAATCCTATATTTACCCTTAGACTTGGTATTTGCTTAGTTTTAACCGGAGTTGTCTTGTTCACAAAAGTAATTGAATTGGAATTGAAATTTTCCTTCTAAGAAGTTTGTTATGTGATTATCTTGAATTGTGGTTGGTTAGAATGGTTAACAAGCACACACGCACAACATGGGTGATGACAGGTTTGGATTCACTAACTGGTTAGAGTTATGGACTTTGATTTGATCGGATAAATTATTTGAGTATCAATGGTATCTTTGAGGCCTGTTGTTATATATCATATTGATTTATTACTAGGTTCGTAGGTATATTAGGAAGTAGTTCATGCATATGCATTCATGTAGTTAATTTACGTTGTTTATTTTTAGTTCTTTTGTGTTTTTGCTTGAGGACAAGCAAAGGTTTAAGTTTGGGGGTATTTGATGAGTGAGTTTTATATTCATAATTGAGTGCGTTTGAACTTAATCTTTTAGTTGTTTTTAAGTGTTTATGTCTATTCATGCATGTTTTATGTTGTTTTGTAGGAATTGGGACAAAAGTTACTTGGATCGACGTTTGGGGTGGCTAGATGCGCGTTTTCGGCTTGCCATTTACACAGCAGTCACTTCATAGCCAATTTGAGTATTAATCGGGACCTTTTTTTGAAAAGCTTAAAGAATGAAAGTTGTATATCTACGTCTTCTCTTTCCGGAATATCTTGAATCATCGAAATCGGAGTTCGGAAGAAGAAGTTATGTCCATTTTCCCAAAGGACGTTGGAGCAGAAAATTTCCAAAAAAGTGGCCAGCGCCGGGGCGCCCATTTCAGGCCTATGCCCAGAGCCGGGGCTCTGGAAGGTAGTGTCGCAGCGTCGTGCCCAGCGCAGGGGCACTGGGGAAGTGGTTGGGCAAGCTTGGACGCATTTTGGGGCGAATTTTGACACTTTTTTTACTCCAAATTAGATTGGGTTTGTTCCTAAGCTAAAAATTGGACTTGTAACCTATAAATACATGATGTAAGGCATAAAATAAAGGGAGATTACATAGATTAGATTAGAGATATGCTCCATTAGATTAGACATTAACTCTAGCTCTTATTAGTTTTGGAGATTGAAGCAACTTGGAGATCATTGAAGATCAAGAGCAGGAGAGCAAGAGGGGAGCATCAGATTTGCTGACAACAGATTCTCTTCTCTTCTCTTATCATACTTTTATCTTTTTAATGTCTATTCAGTTGTGGATTATTGGTTTCAATTCATTAATTATGAACTAACTCTTTTATTAAGATTTCAATTGAGCATTTTATGTCTATAAATTAGTTATTCGATTTATTCCAATTATTTATGTCAAAGTGAATTGTTTATCTTGTCTTGAGCTTATTGCTTAATTATTTGATCAGTAATTACCTTGTTACTCTAGAAGGAATTGAAAGAGGAATTCTAGGGTTAGAACTGGGCATGATAACATGTGACTTAGTTATTTGCATGGTGAATAATTAGGTTTGTGAATTGAATGGAAATATCTGTTCATCGCATGTAACACATAAGGAATTTGGATTGGAAAGAGTTTAATTCAATTGTTTTGCATAGGAATATAGCAAGATTAATCTGGATTAAATAGAAGGCAATTGATCACTTAGAAAAGGACTTTTGGCATTTGAGAATTCTTGTTAATAATTCAGTAGACATAATAATTGGGATAATTGGATAATTGATTTACAGTTCATAATTGGTGATATTGAAGTCTTAATCTTTATTTATCTGAATTCAGTCATAAAGCAATTCAGTTTAATTAGTTAATTTAGTTTTTTTAATTAGAAAAATCACGATTTGAGATTGTTTAAATAAAATTAGTTTGGTTAAGAATTAGTACTTTGTGATTTTTATTAAATAATTTTCTCGTGGGAACGATACTCTACTTTCACTTTATAACTTGTTGACCGTGTATACTTGCACGTATTCACTGATTGCTGAATCGACCAACACATTCCTTGGGCACGTGATATCAAATCATGGAATATCTGTTGACCCGGCAAAGATTGAAGCAATTCAAAGCTGGGAGCAACCTAAGTCAGTGACCAAAGTATGTAGCTTTCTGGGCTTAGGTGGTTATTATCGGAGATTCGTGGAAGAATTTTCTCGAATCTCTACTCCATTAACTCAGCTGACTAGAAAAGATACAAAGTTCTATTGGAGCGAAGAATGTGACAAGAGTTTTCAAGAACTCAAGAGGAGACTCATTTCTGCACCTGTTCTGGCAATACCATCTGGCTCGGAGGGATTTGTCATCTACAGCGATGCTTCAGGCAGAGAGTTAGGATGTGTTTTCATGCAACATGAGAAAGTCATAACCTATACCTCACGACAACTCAAAGAATATGAGAGGAATTACCCTACTCATGATCTAGAGTTGACAACTATCGTCTTCGTACTTAAAATCTGGAGGCATTACATGTATGGGGAGAAAGTGGAGATCTATACGGATCATAAAAGCCTCAAATATTTTTTCACTCAAAAGGAACTCAATATGAGGCAACGACGTTGGCTTGAACTGTTGAAAGATTATGATCATACCATTCAATACCATCCTAGAAAAGTGAACGTGGTAGCTGACACATTAAGTAGAAGATCATATGCGGGTACGAGTACGATATTGTCAACACAAAGGCCTATTTTGTATGACTTACAAAGGATGGAGATAGAGTTAAAGATTCTAGGGACCCACATAATGATGGCAAATATACGAGTAGAACTGACTTTAATTGATAAAGTTAAAGCTGCTCAAACTACAGACCTAGAGCTGATGCGTATGAAGAAGAAAGTACAAGAAGGTGATGTTCCGGAAGCAAGAATTGATGAGGAAGGAATACTTAGAGTCAACTCCAGACTTTGTGTTCCAAACGACCCTGATTTAAAGTATAAGATCATGATAGAGGCGCACAACACACCATTTACAATCCATCCTGGGAGTACCAAAATGTATCGTGATCTTCGACATACATTTTGGTGGAGCAATATGAAGAGAAAGGTAGCGGATTTTATCTCAAGGTGTCTAACTTGTCAACGAGTCAAGGCGGAGCATCAAGTGCCAAAAGGTCCATTGCATCCACTTGAAATTCAAGAATGGAAGTGGGAGCACATTACCATGGATTTCGTTACTGGTTTTCCCAAGGTTTCTCAAGGCATAGATGCGATTTGGGTCATTATTGATAGATTGACCAAGTCTGCTCATTTCTTACCTATACGATAAATATATTCACTTCAACGTCTTGCTCGTATGTACATAAATGAGATTGTAAAACTACATGACATACCAGTATCCATAGTTTCTGATCGAGTCCCCAAGATTCACTTCATAATTTTGGGTTAGTTTGCAAAAAGCTATGAGCACGGATTTACGATTTAGTTCGGCATATCATCCTCAAACGGACGGGCAGTCGGAGAGGACTATTCAAACTCTTGAGGATTTATTAAGACTCTGTGTCCTTGACTTCAAAGGAAGTTGGGATAAGTTCTTGTCATTAGTGGAATTCTCCTACAACAATAGTTATCAAGCAAGTATTAGCATGGCTCCATTTGAGGCGTTATACGGACTCAAGTGTCGTTCTCTAGTATGCTGGGACGAGGTGGGTGAAGCAACGTTGTTGGGATCGGAGTTGGTACATATGACTACGAAAAAGATTCAAATGATCCGACAACGTATAAAAACCTCACAAGATCGACAAAAGAGTTATGCTGATCTTCATCGAAAGGACGTGGAGTTCAATGTTGGAGATCATGTGTTGTTACGTGTTGCTCCATGGAAAGGAGTTATAAGATTTGGAAAGAGAGAAAAGCTCAATCCTCGATTCATTGGGCCATTCAAAATTCTCGATCGAGTAGGAACTGTGGCATATAGACTCGCGTTACCGCCAAGTATGTCTCGTGTTCATAATATTTTTCACATATCTATGTTACGTAAAAATTTGGAAGACCCGAACCATATTATTGAGTTAGAACCGGACGAAATAGCGGAAGATTTAACGTATGAAGAGGTACCTGTTAAAATCTTGGATAAGAAAGAACATATTTTACGCTCCAAGATTATACCTAAAGTCAAAGTTTTGTGGAGAAACCATGATGTTGAGGAAATGACCTGGGAGTTAGAATCTGAAATGAAATCAAAGTATCCTCACCTCTTCGTTATACCAGGTACGTACACCAATTTCGAGGACGAAATTTCATAAGGAGGGGAGGTTGTCAGACCCCGAATTATATGAAATTAAAGTATCTAATTTTCTTATAATTATTATTCTATTTAATAAATGGTTAAATTGATAAAAGGTTAAAGTTAAGGGTGATAATTGAAAATTTTGCAAAGTAAACAAGTTGATATAAAATATTCGTTGTGTCGGGAAATATTCGTTTTAACATGGAATATTCGTACGACGGTACAATCATTGGTGGACCCCACAACGGAAGTATTGTCATAGTTAGAAAATGACAGAAATATCTTTTTATAAAAATAACAACGAATGTTTTACCGTTAACTGTTGAACTACCTGATGATAAAAGTACAGTAATACGCGTGGTTGCATAATAGCACACAGTATTGATTATTGATGCTTACGTAAGAAGCCACTCAGTTTAATCAATTATTGCTATAGTAATTGTTACATAGTATCTCACGTTATTTGATTCAATTATTGTCATAGTATCATCTGCATAATATTTTATATTATTAAATCAATAATTGAGACAACAAAGTTATTTATTTTATTATTTGCAATATTGACAATGTGTAAAAAGCTCTGTCGAGGAGAGATTTGGTCACCTAATTGCGCGTCAATAGGGAGAAATCCTTATTGGAAAGCCCCCTCTTTCGTGGGAATGATCTGGTTGTTAAATATTGTGAGTTATAATATTAGTGATGAAAAATTATTGAAGTATTAAGAATGTGTTTATTGAAGATAAGTGAATTACAAAAGTTAGAGGGGAATAATGCAAACTTGGAAAACTTTAGGGGTACCAAAGTGTAATAAGTTAAATCAATCTGGATCGTCGATGGTGGTTTTAATAGTAATTAATCTGCACCATCGGTTGTGATTTTAAAAGTAATCAATCTGGACCATCGGTGGTGGTTTTAAAAGTAAATCAATTTGGATCGTCGATTGTGGTTTTAATAGTAATCATTATGGACTGTCCGTTCTAATAGTAAATCAATCTGGACCGTTCGTGAATAAGTTACTATTTAGTCCATTCTCCTATAAATAGAAGCTTAATTCTTCTTTCATTCTCACCAATTCACTGAGATTCACAAGAGACACTATAGAGAGTAAGAAGAATAGTATTCTACTACTTCACTATTGCAGTATCCAGCCTTTTACTAAGGTAAGGGGTATTATTACTTTCGTATTCATAAGGAATACTATTTTTTTCGTATTCATCCTTTAATATGTCGGAATAACCTGTCTACGTGGATTACGTACCGTATGACGGGTGAAAATCCATTTGCAGTTTCATATGTTATTTCTTTTCATATTCTTAAATCTAAACTTACTATGGTAAGTATTGCTTCTATAATCCTTGAAATTAGTGGAATATTCTTGAGTTTTGTGCTTTATCCAGTATCGTTTCATTGGAATATTGATCTGAAATTTCTTATTAAATATCAATATTTTCACACGGGGTACTATCCACGGATTACTATTCATCCATTTACTATTCACTATAATATTATTCACTCGGGTATTCGGGACACTTTTTATGTCGGGGTACTATTCACGAGTTACTATTCAGAGGTTACTATTCACTCAAATATTATTCACTTGGGTATTTGGGGTACTTTTTATGTCGGGTTACTATTCGCGAAGTACTATTCACGGGATACTATTCACTCGGTTACTATTCACCCAAAAAATTGATTTCTTTTCTGTCCAAAATATTTTTGATGCATGGATATTATTCTTGAATTTTACTCCACAAAGAAGTATCATGTTGACAATTTGGACATTATTGAATACTGGATAAATTAAATTGTGAATTTTTAAAATTTATCCTTTGCTTTTATTTAATTAAATGCTTATATCATTGTCATCATCCTCATGCTTATATTGTGATGAAATTTATCTTTGGCTTACCTGTATAGATGGACTGTTGATTGAGATGGTTATGACCAGGGATTATTCGGTATAATCATGACCATTGATGATTTCATGAATATCTTTAGCCCGTAGTACAAGGATGATTCGATGATGTGGTTTATTTATTAAGCTGAGCCTCAGCGATAAAGTTGGTGAAAACCTTTTTAAATCATAGAAGATAGTAGATAGCATGCTCTACGTGACTCTTCTAATGGATTGCTTATTCCGCTGCAGTTAAACTTGTTGTCGATTATATTCTATCAGTTTAACATTGTTGAAGGCTAGTGATAACTTATTCTGCATTATCTTAGTCATAATATTTCTTACTGGTCTAGTTGAGCTCACCCTTTTACTTCTATTGTTCTCTTCAGGAAATAAGAACATAGCCGGAACTAGTCGGGGAACGGAGTGATGGTCCGAGATGGTGTTATAGTAGTTCTCGCTATTCTATAAAATAGTGTGACAATAAATGTAATGAGGACTCCATTTGAGTTTGGATATTTTCTAAAAGACAATATTCGTGTAAAATCTCTCAGCTCATATTGTATAATTAAGTTTGTATTTGTATTCAATACCATGTATTTGACGACCCAAGATGGGTGATGTATACTTATTTTGGGGGTGTCACAAGCTCAGCACCAACAACAATAACAACAAGAAGCTAGGACAAAAAGGGTCCTTGTCCAAGTGACTAAACTGAGTTCCAAGGCTGCATTCCTTGAAGAGTTCTTAGTGAACTGAATTTCCAAGTCTGCTGGACTTGAAGAGTTCTTAGTGAACTAAAGTTCCAAGGCTGCTGGCCTTGAAGGAATCTTAGTGATTCGGTGATGTAAAGACTTCTTTAGTGGAATCCCTGCTTGTTGCAGTAGAAGAATGGATTAGGAGCTTGAGTCTCTGAACCACTTAAAATCCCTTGTGTATTTTACATTCTGACATCTACATTATGAATCTATAACTACTATAACTGCTATTAACGTGATAACTACTTACTACTAAGCTAACTCTAGATAAATGGTCAACATAACATCTATGAAGGGGAACCTTAACTTATTCTGTTGTGCTTAAAATAATTCTTAAGTTTGTCATCTGCTATTTACTCAGCTATGTAAACTAAAATGGAAAAGATTTTTGAAATTTAAAAAGGATCTATTCAAACCCCCCTTCTAGATCTATTATGTGCCCTCTTATCAAAGCAGGTTCTCATATTACATTCTAAAAGCTAACGCTTTGAGTCTGAATCGAGGCAAAAACCATGGTCTAAACTTAGTTTAGTAGTAAGCTGTTTGTAATTACTGATGAGCTCACACATTGGAAATTATGCATACAGGTAAATGTGCACGTTCACCTAAAGCTACTCAGATTGGTCCCTGTTCCAAATTAATGCAACAACGAGGCCAATCCATGTCCAAAGAAAATCAGCAGTCTGCAGACTAGTGATGGAAAGTCAAGAAGGGCATCAAAAATAAAGAGTCTGTCATCCATTGTTCTAAAAAATGAAAGGCCTATACATGTAGAGAAATGTCTATCCAAGAGAAGAAAGATAATCTCGTTCAATATGTACTTGGCTAATCAGTTAGATCTGATCCGTGAGACTCAAGATTATCAAAGAATTAAAGTTACCAAGACTTTCCTATGTTATCATCTCCAAGACGATGCCTGATTGATCTAAGGTCAAATAGGGCAACAAGTTATCAGCAACGAATGTAAAGATTTGCACATCAATGCCTAACATCATTATAACAAGACAAATGATTGTCAAGAAACTGACAGTGTAAAGGTACGACTACTCATTAACACTTATATGAATGTTATGTTGAATCAACTTATGTACTACAACAATACTCTATCAAGAGACCATACTCTTCCTCAAAAGGGGAAGAGATGGTACATTAAGGTTGGATACTTAATTGTCAACAAACTCTCTCTCCACTCAAAGTTTAGGTTGAAGATAGCTTCTTGAAAGAAGTCTGGAGTATGTCGTAAGTTAATCTAAATCCTATGAAGCTTAAGTGGATTAACTCTTGCTAAAGGATTGGTATGTATGCAATTATATACAAAACCAATGTTTTGTGTTCTTGATAAAATATAGAGTATGGTCAACACTAGAGAAGTATCTTGAAGATTCTCAGAAACTGATCATCTCCATAAATCAACCAGATGCAAATAAATAATAGAGTTGATTCCTACTCTGAGAACATTCAAGATCTATGAACACAACCAAACAAAGAGTGAAACAATCAAAGAAAAAGAATGTCCCATCAAAATACTTAATCATTCACACACGCGTCATCATGCATCATAAATGTCATATCTAAATTCAATATATGCATAAATGTGATTATTGATGCAAATGTGACATAAATTTAAGAATGTGAGGGATTGAGATCTTGAAAAAACTGACCTAGTAGGACCCAAACAATAATGGGTACCAAAAATAGAAACTTACCTAACCTACAGGTACTTGATCTATCTGACAACACAAGAAATACTAAAGCAGATAGCTTCAGTCACAAGGGTTCAAATAGTTGCAAGGTCATCTGTCTAAGAAGGGAATACACAGCCACAAATCAAAGAAGTCTTCACTCATCTCGATCGTAGACTCACTACCGATCGTAGAGATCATACTTGCCAACCCATCAGAGATGAATGCTGCAACGACATCTCAGCCTGGAAAAAAAAATCAATCAAAAATTGTTCCTGAAGACTTGTTGAGTCCCTATTATTGAAGAGTCACACAATTGATGATCTTCATATGAAAGCGGGTTGTTCATACCAAGACAAAAGAGATCTACTGGTTTTATCCATGCAAAGCATATTATTCTAAAGGGAACATCCTGGAAGTTCATATCAAAGGATTATCAAACTAATGATGAAGAATGCACTACTGAATAATACTTTCACGAGTGCAAAAGATACTAAAGCCTAAATAAGAAATACTACCCTGAAGTTGTTAATCAGACTGAGGAAGTTCTAGATGCAAGTGATGAAGATGATAAAGCTTAGGGAGCAAAATAAAGAAGTGGATACTTGCAAGTAGATCTGAGATAAGCTTGAAGGATAGGTCAACCAGGGTACATGTCTATTAACCACTCCACAAATATCAAGACCACTCTTGTCAATATCATAGAGACAGGAACTAACTCAAAACAAAAATGTCCCAGTTAAAGAGTCCCAAAACTCTGCGGCTGATGTATCAAATGAATTCTTACTCCTAGTCGTAGAGTCCCTAAAACTCTAAGACTGATCATCAAGTCTTACCATCTCAATATGAGATTCCCCACTATCAATATTCCAATCGTAAAGTATAAGCATACTAACTCTACGATTGCAATACTTCTGAGTACACTCTCCTGAACAAACAAGTGACATAGTCGAAAGAACTTCACCCTCTTCCACTGACAAATGCCAACATCAAGTATGTCCAATGATGGTGAACAAACTCTGACAAAAAGCTTATCGTGATGACATTCTTACCACCAAGTATCTACAGTCCTTTTGATAAGAGCCTCCGGAACAAACCTGACCCTTAGTTCAGTCTAAGAGGTTGGCCCTTCCTGAGCTACCTTAATAACCCAGAAGGAATGTTAAGTCAGAGCTCATCACAAGAACCAGGTCAGACAATGATCGTAGAGTATGATCAGCAGTAAACTCAACAATCGTAGAGCAGCCTCGACGATCGTAGTCTTCCTAAAGGAAACACTAGCTCATGGGGAGCTAAGGGCAGATCAATATTTTCCACATCATTTAAAATCATGGAGCTCGACAGAACTCGACACGTGTCCCACCATTCAGATCGTGTGGAGGGAAGTTACAAATACAGACTGAAAAGGCATTTTGAAAATTCACCTCAGAATTTCAGTGCCCGAACTCTCATGGGGCGCATCAATGGTTAAGCCATGAAACTCCAACATGGGGATTAATTAGTGATAAATCACTTACTGAAGCATCTCTCAAAAGATGATCGTAGAATTGACAAAGAAAATCGTAGAGTCCATAGCTATCTCATTAAGCTACTCTTTGTTCTGAAGAAGTCAACGGTCAGCCTACGTCAGTAGTGCTTATTTTCTTAAAAGAAAAATCAAAACTGAAAAACTAATCAGTTTATAGGGAGTTACAGTTTCTTACTTGGTATCGTGCAACCAATAGTTGTTTGACACATCATAGCTTATGCAGAGTCAAAAGGAATTGTCTTAAAGACAAATTCAAAATCTCCAAACAGTTATCAAAAGCTATCGACTTGTTCTCCTTCTGTTTTTCAAACCCTAAAATCTTCTTCAAGGCCTGAATCCATCAAACCTCGAGCTTCGCCCAAATTTCATTCAACTATTCCTCATAAGATTTCTGAAATTAAATACCCATATACTTCAAACTCTTAAAATTGAAGAGTGGCGTGTTATAACTGGAATCCAATTCGGCTTCAAGAAGTTCAAAGGATCAGAAAAGAAGTTCAAGGATATATTTGAGCTTGTAAAGAATGCTGGGTTTTCAGCATGTCTGGAAGCTAACACTCTAGTCTATACCGATCTGGTGAAGTAATTCTATTCAAATGCAACGATAGACTCTGGGCTTCTGTCCACAAAGGTCAAAGGAGTAAGTCTGAAGATAAAAGCATAAGACATCAACCAATGTCTAGGGTTTCCTAACCAAGGTCTAATAAACCTCGAGGACATTGACATCAAAGAAGGCAAGAAGTTAATGCGCTACAAAAGGAATGTAAATCTAAAAGATATGAAGAAGAAGAAGGAGTTTCCTGAAGAGTTTGAATTCCTGGCTGAGATATCAGGCAAATGCATCTTATGCAAGGACACTGCACATGATACTGTTAGTGATCTGCAACTGAGAGTTATAACTGCAATTGTCATGAAACAGCAAATGAATTTCAGAGCCATTCTAATTGATTGGTTATACAAATGGCTAGAAAAAGCTAAGATAAAGAAGTCTACGGATAAGCCCCTCATAAAAGTTTTTCATGGAAGACTCTTGAGCATTATACTGAAGAAGAAACTGAAGAGTAAGATAAAGTATGATGAGGGAGAACCACTGAATGTTCATAAAGTGATGTCCCCACAGCTGTTTGAAAACTGGAAGAAAAATCCCATGGAAAATAAAAGGCTAATGACATCTAGTAGCAACAACAAGGTCTCTACAAAGAAGAGGAAGGAAAAAGAAATGGAAAACAAGAGGCTAGTAACATATGGCAGCAACAGCAAGAGCATTTCTAAGAAAAGGAAGGCAAATGATATATAGAGGAAAAGCTATCACACGGTGAGGATTCAATCATTCCAGAATCCAAGTTTGATAGGTCATCCAAGAAGAAAGCAAAGGTTATGAAGAAATCAATATCAGTTCACCAAAGAAGTCTATCTACTGAAGAGAAAAGAATAGACTCAGGAGAAGAAAATAAAACTGAAAACCCTATGAATGAATTCTCAAGTCTATCTCCCACTGTTGAAGTCCCAAGGAGTTTTTTTGCTACCTCAGAAGACTCAGGGTCTGAAAAGGAATCATCTACCCCTGTGGCTGAATCTCAAAGAAGCTCATCTGATGATTCAAGGGCTTCAAAATCTGAACATAAAGAAAGGACTGAATCTCCTATAGTTGAATCTCCAAGAAAAAGAAAGAGAAACAAATTCTTATTAGATCTGTCCTAAAGAAGAAAGGAGAATCTTCTACTGCAATAATTGAATTAAGTGATGATAAGTCTGAATCCAAGTTAGAAAATGCTAATGGTACTGAAGAAGGAACAAGTGATGAAAATCAGCAAGAAGGATTCACTAATGAATCAGATGAAATGATCTAGCATGATTCAAGCTCAAAGACAAAAAGTGAAGAGATGGAGATAGATTCCAGTTCTGCAGATCAGGAATCAGCAGACTATAATATTCTCTCTCCAGCAAGAGTTCGCCGAAGATTAGTGGTGGAAGTCTTTGATGAACCACCAAATGTACCACCAGAAAGATGGATAAACCATGGAAACGAACGACTCAAAATAGTAAGGATGTCAACAGAAGACTTGTTTAATAACTGGAAAGACATGGATTTAGATTGCACTATAATACTGTACAATCCTGATGATCTCCTAATGAAATGGTTCTACCCATGGATGCACTGGCTAAAGGCATATACTGGTAAAGATGGGAGTTACTTCAGCTGGTGTTACTCGTATTTTTAGAGCTTGGAGCTGGTGTCTCAAAACTTTCCAAGAGTAAAGAAATTTGTAATAAAACTGATCAAAGACCAGTCTCACTTCAAGGTCTATCGACATGCTGTAACCACTACATTCCCTGAGATTGTAGAGTAGGTTCAGATGGCAGAAGGATTATACCCAAGTTTATGATCGTAGAGTCCCTTCACGCTACCATTGAAGATGATCAAGCTCAGAAGCTCTACTCTGTCCAAGCACAATTGTCTGATATTCCTCCGTCTTCCAACGATGATTGGCACTCAACGATCTATCAGATTCTCACTACATTCGAAAAAATGTCCAAGAATGAGAATCATGGAGTCCAATCTGGTGTTCAACAGAAGTCTGCTCAACCAAATGACCAAACTCCTAAGGAATAAGAGTTATTAAAAAATTCTAACGAGCTGGTTGAGAAGATATCTCTCATTGTTGCAGAAGCAAAGATGTTGTCAGAAGAAGGAAATTGTGTGCTTCAAAACAGACTCCAAGCCACAATATCATATATATCTCTCAAAATCAAATAGAGAGATCAAATCTATTTGAAGTTCATCGATGATCAGAAGGAAGAAGCTTTGCAAGCTAAGAAGGACAATAAAGATCAAATCTTGTCCCTCTCTAATAAGATTGACTTCCTAAAGCAATCTCTCTCTCTATATAGTTGGAGCTGAGTTAACAAGAACTCAAGATTGAAGTTAGCAACTCATCTTATCTGACAGAGCAGCTTATGAAAAATGTCTAATAGCTTTCCCAAATGAATCATGACAAAAAGGGGGAGAAAAAGAGGTATTCAAGAAAGAGCCGAAAGAGCAGGGAAAGAAGAATGAAAGCAAAGCAAAGAAGGAGAAGAAGAAGAAGAAGCAGGTCAACATAGCAGCAAGTGTATCATCATCTGAGGGGGAGCTAAAGCAAATTCTGAAGAGCAAAGAAGAAGACAAAGAAGAACAGCTTGCATCTGAGTCAGAGCATCATGAAGATGAAGAAATGGAGCATGCATTTCAGGGGGAGCAGAAACTAGGAGATCAAGAAGAAATGAAGTCACCATCCCAGGGGGAGCAGGAGTAAGAAGATCAAGCAGATGAGTAGCAACAACAGAGGAAATCTAGGAGACACACATTGTAAGACCCCGAATTTTATGAAATAAAAGTATTCAATTTTTCTTATAATTACTATTTAGTAAATAGTTAAATTGATAAAAAGTTAAAGTTATGGGTGAAATGTAAAAATTTTACAAAGTAAGCAAGTGGTTATAAAATATTCATTGTTGCCGGGTAATATTTGTTTGGTCGTGGAATATTCTTTCTGTCGGAGAATATTCGTACGACGGCGCAGCCATTTGTGGGCCCCATAACAGAATAACTGTCAGATGAAGAAAATGATAAATTTGAGTTTTTACAAATAACGGCGTAGTTGTTACCGTTAACAATGTTGGAATACCCGATAGTTAAAATACAGTAATACGCGTTATTGCACAGTAGCACACGGTATTGCACAGTATTTTTGAATTATTGATTCTTACGTGAGAAGACACTACTCAATAATTGTTACAGTAATTACTGTTCAATATTTTATTTTATTGATTCAATAATTGCTACGTTAAAAATTTATATTATTATTGTTCAATAATTGTCACTGCACAGTATTTTCCATTATCAGATTAATAATTCATATTATTTGAATAATATTATTAAATAACATTATTGGCAATGTCTAGAAAGTTCTGTCTAAGGAGAGGTTTGGTCACCTAATTGCGCGCCAGTAAGGAGAAATTCTTATTGGAAAGCCCCCTCTTTCCTGGGAACGACCTGGTTGTCATAAATGTGATTCTGTAATATTATTTGTGAATAATTAATTATTGATTCATATGATAAGGAAATATTTATTTTATGTGGATATAAATGAGGGATATATTTTTGTGGTTAAAAATGAAGGAGTTAATGTTGAGGTGTTTTATCTGTATTTTTGTCGGAACGGAGGTATTGAAAATCAAATTAGGGTTTTTGAGATATTTTGCGAGGGTTATAATTTTTAATCCGACCGTTGGATCGTGGTAATATTTGGATATGTTATACATATATAAGTTGAGTATATGTCCACAAATTTTGAACCGTTAAAAATGAACGTATGATTTGTTATGAATTTTACGAGATGGCTGGTTCAGAAATTGTTGAATTTTCGAAGTTAATCATTTTGGTGGAAAATTCTAGAATTGGTGGGCCCCACTCTTGGTTGGTGAAGAAATGTGCTGAGATTTTTATTCAAATGTGGTGGGTGGGAATAGTAGCAGGTAAAGCCATCAGGTTGCAGGTTAAGTCTGCTTCGGCGTGCTAACATTTTCCTATAAATAGAGGGCTAAGTTAGAATTGAAAAACACACCAGAATTCATAAGTTTTCTCTCTTTTTCTCTCTAGATTATTGAGTGTATTTTGTGAGTATTTAGATACTTGGTGAGTTGATATTCATCGGTGCAAGTTTCCTTCAGCGTCATATCCGATATCCAGTCAGAAGTGCTGCTCTTTTGAGGTAAGGGATAATAAAGGATTTTAAGGGTTATTATGTTTTTCAGTTTCGTAATTTTTCTGACCTTCAAAAATTCTGGAAAAATTTGAAATGATTAATTGATGAGTTTTCTTGATTGTGTCCAAAAATGACGATTTTTGGATGTATAGATTATGAGTTATGAATTTTATGAGAAAAGACTATTTTAAAAGTAATCGCTTCTAACTCCTTGTGGTTAACTCCAAAATTGATAAAATTTTTACTGGGAGTACATCTATATAATATCAGTATACTTTGTAAATTTCGGAATTTTTGGATAAAAGTACAATTTATGATAAATGTCTGAATATTCGGTAGTTTTGACCAGGTGAAAAATAGTAAATGAATTTTAAAAATTCCGAGAAAAATATATGTTCAATATGGGACTATTATACTAAATCCCAGAAAAGAAATATTTTTGGAACTGATTTAATATTTTTCATGAACATGTTCTAGTTATGATTAAATGAATTAAATATGTTACGTGAAGCAAGAAAATTGGAAAATATGATTTTATGGCTTGAGAATCATACATGAGTTATATGCAAATTTTTTATGAGGGTTTTGGTTATTGATGATGAAATCTTATGAGTTTGGCATTTTAGGATGATTAAATGTATTATTTAGTAAAGTGTAAACAATTAAAATAAATTATTTGCTTAAGAAATATCATTCTTTTAATATCATTATACCGAAATATTGGTATAGATTTTATTGTGGAATTTCTACCTTTTTCATGTCGAGTTGCTATTCATGAATTACTATTCACGAGTTACTATTCACGAGTTACTATTCATGAGTTACTATTCACGACAAAATTGGTTTCTTTTTCTGACCAAATTATAGTTGATTTATGAATATTACTCTTGAGATTAAATCTATATGTTGATTATATTGATTTTATTATCATATATAATATTTTTATAACCCTAATGATGATATTTCTCTTTGACTTAAGTGTAAAGATGGGTAGATTTTTGGTAAGATCATGATTATGGGTTCCCTTTGGCCAGTAGTACAAAGTTAAATTATTGACTGGTATGATCATGACCACTGAATTTATATTGAATATCTTTAGCTTAAGTGCAAAAGTGAATTGATCAACATAGTTATAATTATTGTTTATATAAATTCTGAGATGATTATATATTTCTTTGAGATATTAATATATCTGGCCTATAGTGCAAATATAAACTGCTGATGAATATATTTGGTCTGTAGTGCAAATATGAACTGTTGTTGAATATCTTTGGCCTGTAGTGCAAAGATGACCTGTGGTTGAATATCTTTGGCCAGTAGTGCAAAGATGAATTGTTGATGAATATCTTTGGCCCGTAGTGCAAAGATGACATGTTGTTGAATATCTTTGGCCAGTAGTGCAAAGATGAACAGGTGTTGAGATGAACATGACCAACTGGTGATACAAATGAATATCTTTGGCCGTAGTGCAAAGATGAAGTTATTAGTATGATTATGAACAGGAAATGTGATTTAGTGTAACCATGATCTTCGATATTTCAGGTAAAGATAGGTGATGAAAATTATCTTGATCCTGGATGAGAAGAGGAATGTAGATCTACAACTATGATTATGAGTTATTCATATGATTGTGGACCAGAATTGTTGATTGATGTTTAAAGGGATAAAATATTGTTGGTGGATTTTAACATGGAGAAGATAATAAACTATATAGTCTATTTGACTCTTCTAATGGATTGCTCATTCCGCTGCAACTATGGTTGAAATTTTTATCATCTACCATATGTTCTAAATCTCTGATTTAATTCTGTTGAAGGCTATTGATAACTTATTTATCTTTAGTCATGATATTCTTTACTGGGCTAGTTGTGCTCACCCTTCTGTTTCACAATTCCTTTTAGGTAATAAGAGTGTAGCTGGGTCGAGCGGGGGTAACAGGGGAATAGAACGGTGGTCATCATTTAGTAGTTATATTTGGTGAATCATCTAGGGTGAAGCGAACCTAACGTTGGAAGGGTGTTTTGCCAATATCATACAAGATGTCTAATGACATACAACCTCGTGTCATCACAAGACAGGATTGTGCTCATCCACTTGCTGAGTATATTTACGAGCACTACCTATATAATCTTGGTGTTTGTTTGAAGTATAATTCTCAATTAGAGACAGTGGAGATAATGATATGTCAAGAGAAGACTCACCATTGGGAAGAATATGATAGTAAACTTCTCATTTTTCTTTGGGGTCTATTGGGTCAACCAAGGATAATTCTATGGCCATATGATATCTATCATAACCTAGATGCATGGCCTCCCATGTACGAATGTTTCCTTGAGCACTTCCCAAAGATTTTAATTTCTAAAACAGTTTTTGACTATACCTTTATGTAGGTATCACTGTGAGGTGCTGTCCACTGATGGGACATTTGTCACAGTACGGTTGGGACACGAGTCACAGTTGGTATATATTTGTATCCAAATTCACAGCATATGTGTTGTTATATTTTGTACGACAATTGTTGTAATAAAGTTGTAGTTGTTTTCTGTACCATGTATTTGGCGACTCAGAATGGGTTGGATGGAATGAACCTATTTTGGGGTCGTTACACACATGAAGAAGAAGGTACATCTCTATATGTAATAGTTGACTCTGGATCCAGAATTTAGGTTTACTATTCAGATGTAATCAAATGCTTTTTAATATATCATTAATATTATCTGCTCTAGCAATACAGTAGCTCATTGTATCCTAAGATTCATTCATCTCATACATATGCACTTATTATTTTTGTCATAATCAAATAGGGGGAGATTGTTAGGAATAAACATATGAATGATATTCCTATTTATATAAGATTTGATTATGATCTTAATGAATGAATATGCAAATATGTCTGTATTGAAATAAGCTGTAAAGTCCTTAAATAGACAACATGAATATATGTAGAAGGACTTAGACCAAAATGATCAAATATGTTAGGTTGATTCTATATGAACAAAATTGCTTGTGTAAAGTCCTTAAAAAGTATATGGTGTACACGGACTAAATATAGAAAGATCAAGCTTGTTAGGTTGATCTTATATAATGTAATAGATAGGCATGCCTGATCATTGAGTACTGCACAAGCCTTAGAAGTCTTCCAGAAGAAACAAAGTATTCGAAGACTATCAATGCAGAATCATAGTCCGTCCAGCCAGATGAGGAATTGCAGAAGCTAAGACAGAATCGTAGAGTATCGAGAAAATGGCTATAGATCGTAGTCTACCTTAGAGGACCTCACTCAGAATAGTAGAGTTGGTTTAAACGCCTGCCAAGTCAAGTCAAGAATCGTAGACCACACTTGAAGTCATGGAGTCTATTGATCATATCAAAAGAAAAAATTGTAGTCAAGCAAATTCAGACAAGGACAGTAAGTGTTAAAGTAGAAATTGTAGTCTAGTATACAATATGCTCCCAGAGTCGTAGTGTCTACAGAACCAAAGCTAGATCGTAGTCTGCAGAACAAAGTCTTCAACAAAGCCTATCAGTGCTCACAATGTCAAGGAAGAATCATAGTGTTAACACGATTCTCAACACATGAGCACTCCCAAAGCATCCAAAGAATGAAACCTCTGGTCAGAACTGTAAAAGATGTAATCTACCTGACGGAAGCCAGAGAGCATTCACCTAATGGCTTGCAAGCAAACAGAAGATCGAAGCACCAATTCAATTAGCATCTTGATTGAGTAGTGAAGCCATTTGAGGGAAGTCTTTGAAAAGTAACAGTGAGAAGACTTCAGATAATGTGACTGATAAAAGAAAGTCAGCAATACAGTAGCTGTCAAGATAAACAAAGGATAACGATCTTGGGTATAACCATGATTGTAGTGCTAGCCAGATTAGAAACAGGAACTGATGAGGTCTATAATAGAGATACTGGCCAACCTCTACAGAATAGACAAAGAAGACTAAGCATGGGTCAGACCATTGATGATATATGAACAGGAGATCACAAGGAGAAAGAAAGATGAGCATGACCAATCTGATGAGTCTTAAAGTTAAGGAGGGCCAGAATATTCAAACAAGTTGTCAGTACCTAATGTAAGTCAAAGCAAGCAGAAGTGGTAAAGCACTGCACGAATGAAGGAAGCGAAGTTCTGTATTGTAAACTTAAAGAACACTCTCAAAATCGTAGAGTTCAGACATCTGCATCAGAATCGTAAAGTTCAGTCATCTGAGTATTGAAGCCTTGGAAATGTCTCAATGCAAAGACTAACATTCAAACGTTGGGTATTGAAAGCATCGATGCAGAAGGACAACTCCTGATATTCTGATCGAGGAATTAGAAAGAAGAAATAAAGGTGACTACCAGCCTAACACACTAAAGTGACATTTCTGAAGGTGTAGGTGAAATAGTAGACTGTAGTGCCAGAAAAGTAAAAAAAGAGGTTATCATATCACATCTACAGTCTGCACCAAATAACCCGAGATCTGCGAATCAATTCAAATAACTCCCAATGGTTATAATCCAACAGGAAGCTCGTGAAAGGTTATTTAACAACAGAGGCTCAAAAGAAGAAGTTATTAGTTCAAGTAAGGTTGTTGACTCTACGAGTTCTACAAAGAAAAACAGAATATGTCTCAGTGGCAGTGAGACTACGAAAGTAGAAAGTGAAGCAAGAAAGGACAAAAGCTCTACCAAGAAAAGGCTTCACTCAACAAAAATGAGAATGCCATTGAAATTGGTAGCTAAACTGAGAGCCGAGAAGGCCAAGAAAATAGTATTCAAGAGATTGGCAGATCAGAGAGAAAATTCAAAGAGCCAGTCTACAAATCACCATGAACCACCAAGAGCTGAAGAAGAACAGATACAGAACCAAATATGTACACAAGCCAACCAAGGTTCAGAGGATGCTAAATGCCAGACGGAGTCTATAAAAAGTGTAAAGACTTAGCAAACCTCTTGTGGTGAAGAAGTGCAAGCTGAGATCAAAAAAGGACTAACCACAAGATCAGATGCACCAAGGAAGAAGTGACAAACTGCTAAGTACTCAATGAGATCGAGCTTCATGAACAACTCAGTAGTATATCCAATGGTGATCCAGTCTCGATATAGAATCCAAATAGGATCACAACAAGCTGCCAAGAATCGAGGATGAACACGCTTAAAGTCATCTTGGCAGCTCAGCGCCAACAACAGCAACAACAACAAGAAGCCAGGGCCAGAAGGGTCCTTTTCCAAGGGACTAAACTGAGTTCCAAGGTTGCATACCTTGAAGAGTGCTTAGTGAACTGAAGTTCCAAGTCTGCTGGACTTGAAGAGTTCTTAGTGAACTAAAGTTCCAAGGCTGCTGGCCTTGAAGGAATCCTAGTGATTCGGTGATGTAAAGACTTCCTTAGTGGAATCCTTGCTTGTTGAAGTAGAAGAGTGGATTAGGAGCTTGAGTCTCTGAACCACTTAAAATCCATTGTGTATTTTACACTCTGTCATTTACATTATGAATCTATAACTGTTATAACTGCTATTAACATGATAACTACTTACAACTAAGCTAACTCTAGATAAATGGTCAACATAACATCTATGAAGGGGAACATTATGTGACACTCTCAAAATAGGTATACATCACCCATTATGAGTCGCCAAATACATGGTATAGAAATAAATACAACTTCATTAATACAATTATCGTACAAAATATGACAACACATATACTGTGAGTTTAAATATAAATACTGTCTAACAGACAATATACAAACTCAAAAAGAGTCCTCGTTATAATTATTGAAACACTATTTTACTAAAATAGTGAGAATTGCTAAACATAACTTTCTAGAATCATCACTCCATACCCCGATTAGTCCCTGCTAAATTCTTACCTCCTGAGAAGAAAAATGGAACAAGAAGGAAAATGGTGAGCTCAACTAGCCCAGTAAAGAATATTATGACTAAGATAATATACAACAATTTATTATTAGTCTTCAACAGGGAAAAATCTGATAGAATGTAATAGACAACAAGTTTTAGATCAACAACTGCAGCGGAAACATCAATCCATTAGAAGAGTCAAGTAGAGAATAAATTCTACTATCTTCTAGGATTTAAAATTTCATCATCAATATTTTATCCCTGTAACATCAATCAATATACATCTTGAGTCAAATATTCATCTTTGCACTACAGGCCAAAGATATTCATTTGTACCACCAGTTGGTCATGTTCATCTCAACACCTGTACATCTTAGCACTACGGGCCAAAGATATTCATCAGGAAATCATTCATCTTTGCACTATAGGCCGAAGATATTCAGTAATATCATCATTTAGGACTGAGGATGATGAAAAATATTTTAAAGAAAACGAATCCAGTGAGACAAAAGAATAAATATTTGGAATTCGTACTTCGGTTTATCCATGTTCAAAAACACCTAATAATATACCATAGTGGAGTAAAATTTAGGAATAAAGATCAAAACATGGATACAATCAAAGATAGTAACAAAATAGACATCAGGGACAAAGAAGAGAATTTTATTTTTCGGTGAATAGTGTTGTATTCGTGAATAGTACCATTTACGTGAATAGTAACCTCGACACAAAAAGATAAAAATTTCACAATAATATTCATATCAATATTTCGGCATAATGATAGTAGAAGAAATAATATCATTTATATAAAAAAAATAACATCCCTTACCTCAAAAGAATAGTACTTCTGACTGGAATATCAAAATATAACGCTGAAGGAAACTTGCACCGTATAGCAACACTCAAAGTATACAAATACTCACAAAAATACGCTCGATAATATAAAGAGAGAAAACTTTAGTTTCTGGTGTGATTTTCAATTCTAACCTAAGCACCCTATTTATAGAAAAATGTGTAGAACACCAAAGGAGAAAATTTAATAAAATAATATTTATGAAAAATTTCACGCCCACCTCTTGACATCTGAAATCAGCTCATTTACCACACATGTAGGGCCCACCAAAATGAAAAAAAAATGTTTTTCTTTTAAAATTAAAACTTCAAAAATTAATTATTCCGGAACTTCAATAATTCATAATAAATAGCATTTTTATCAAAAGAATTTGAATCTTATGTCCATTCCATATAAAATTCAATTCTCTACAACTTTGTAAGTTTAAGTCTTTTCAAATTTTAAGTAAAAATTGATCGAAATCCACATACAAGCGATTTTGCATGCTATAATCAAATTTCAGTCAAAATAGGGTCCACCAACATGTTTACAATGTTTTTAGCATTTAATGTAACAAAAATACTCTTCCTCATTTATTCATATATCACACATTCATTGTAAAAATATATTCATTATTATATTATTATAATATAATAATATATTTAAATAAATTATTTTATCAGAAAAGATAAAATATCAATTTTTAACAATTGAAAATTCCTCCATTTATCCACATAAATAAATATTTTTCTTATCATATAAATCAATAATTAATTATTCACAAATAATATTACAGAATCACAATACTGACAACCAGGTTGTTCCCAGAAAAGAGGGAGTTTTTCAATAAGAATTTCTCCTTACTTGCACGCAATTAGGTGACCAAACCTCTCCTTAGATAGAATTTTCTAGACATTACCAATAATGTTATCTAGTAATATTATTAAAATAATATGAATTATTGATCTGATAATAGGAAATACTGTGTAGTGATAATTATTGAAATAACAATAATATAAAATATCAACGTAGCAATTATTGAATAAATAAAATAAAATATTGAACAGTAATTACTGTAACAATTATTGAGTAGTGCCTTCTTATATAAGAATCAATAATTGGTGCAATAACGTGTGCTACTGTGCAACATCGTGTATTACTGTGTTTTAACCATCGGGTATTCCAACAGTGTTAACCGTAAAAACTACGTCGTTATTTATAAAAACGCATACTTGTCGTTTTCTTCATCCAATCGCTTTCCGTTATGGAACCCACAAAAGGTTGCGCCGTCGTACGAATATTCCCCAACAGGAAGAATATTCCACAACCAAACGAATATCCCCGACAAAATGAATACTTTATAACCACTTGCTTATTTAAAATATTTGTGTATTTTACCCATAACTAACCACATTAATCAAATCAACCATTACTATTTCAAAATAATAAATAGAGAAAATTCAATTTCATTTATAAAAAGTTGGGGTCTTACACATTAACTTATTCCGTTGTGCTTAAAATAATTCTTAAGTTTGTCATCTGTTATTTACTCAGCTATGTAAACTAAAATGGAAAAGAATTTTGAAATTTAAAAAGGATCTATTCAACCCCCCTTCTAGATCTATTGTGTGCCCTTTGGGAACTAACAGAAGTCACCAACCGGACTCTACTTAATGGGATTAAAAGGAGGTTAGATGAATTGAATGGGCGTTGGCCCAAAAAATTGCTTAGTGTCTTATGGGCATATCGGACTACCCCAAGGATGACAACTGGGGATTCACCATTCAGATTGGCCTATGGGAACGATGCACTTATACCTATTAAGATTGGGTCCCCTACACTTTGGGTCAGTCAGTACAAAGAGGTATACAATGATGACGACCTACGACTAAATTTGGATCTTCTGTAAGAAGTTCGGGATTCAGCTCTGGTAAGATTGGCTATCTATCAGAAGTGAACTGCCCGACACAACCAGAAAGTGGAACAAAGAAGGTTCAAAGTTGGAGATTTGGTGCTTCGAGAATCAGAGGTATCTACCCCCTAGAACACGGGCAAGTTAATGTCGAACTGGGAGAGGCCATATGAAGTGATAGAGGTACCGAAGCCAGGTACTTACCGGCTTTGAACAATGGATGGATTGGAGATAAAGAACACATTGCATTCTGGAAGACTTAGGAAATATTATCAGTAAAAGTTATGTTGTTCTTTCCTTTATTTTTGTAAATTCTTTCATTTATCAATAAATTAAATGAGAATTTCTCTTCAAAAAATTTGTACTTCATTCATGATCATATGCTTTTACAAAACTTATCAGACAAGTTAAGAACAAAACCGATCAAAAAAATTACAAACAATTTAGATCAGAAAAGTTACAAACATAACTGATCAGGAAAGTTACAAATGAAAATGATCGTAAAAATTACAAGTAAAAGTTCTAAAATGGCTATTCATTCGGTGCCTCATCTTCAGCTTTGGATTCCAAGTAAAATTACAAGTAAAAGTTCTAAAGAGTCAAGGACAAAGGTGTCCAGCCCAGCAGCTGTCATCTTCGCCCGAACCTTTTCCCTATAAGCCTCACATCCTTTAGCAAATTGGGTCATGATTTTATCTATAAGTTCAAGCGATTCTTCATAATCTTTGATAGCTTGCTGCTTGGCTTCGGCACATTCCTTCCCCAAGGCAATATTCTCCCGCATCAACGCCATCATCTGGGTGTGCATGTCGAATACTTTGCCTTCAAAGGTCAGAATGGCACCCTGTTGATCCTTGCCTTTCTCCTGCAGAAGTGTCTTCTCCTCGAAGAGTTGTTTGGTATGGTTGTCAAGACCAACATACTCCTTCTGAAGTATATAAAGCTTTTGCTTAAGCTTGTTGGCGTGACGTTCGGATTTTGTTAACATATTTCAGGTGTTGGCTTGCTGATCATTCTCCTTCTTCAGATATGATGCAAAGCCTCGGACCTCAACCTCGAGAAATTCCACCTCAAACTTTAGCTGCGTTTCTTTTTTAGTGGTTTTTGCCAAAGGTGGAATGGCTCGAGCGAGGACAACATTACCCTACAATAAAGTGGAAATATGTATTTGACATGATGTAAATAGGGTAATCATGGGGACATTTTAGTCTATCGGGTTTACTGACACTAAAGCTTATTGTACTCTACAAGATACTCCTCAAAAGTGTATCCTTTGATCCGCTCGTTATCTCCAGGTAGTCTGAAGTGCTCCAGCTAGTCGAAAGGGAATACTTCTGAAGGTCTCTTCGACCAGAATGTTGAAGGTTTTCCTTGGGATGGCCCAGTGTCAAAAGTATGTTGGGTTAAGGGGGTCGGTTTTGTTGAAGGGGCAGTTTTTATTATTTGCAAATCAGGCTCTTCAGTTCGGCGTGGCCTCTTGAAGCGAGGTTCGAGAGTTTCCTCTTCAGTTTCCTTAAGATCCTCGAGGTCAGCGACTGGTGGAGTTGGTAAAGTGGGAGGTTTTGGGACAATCAGAGAAGATGGCTTGGAGGGGCCTTTGGTGGGGAGCTTCTTCTTGCTCTTCTTCAGTAAAGCCATTTTATCCGACCTGTCAATCTTCATTATGTTCTTCTTGGAAGGTTCGGCATCTGTCGAGGTTAGGGGAGCTGCAGCCGAAGTGGAGCTAGTTGAAAGCTCATATATTGGAATGGTCTCTTCTTCAGGAGACTCTTCGGTGATGGGTTGGTAGATTAGTTTGAGCTTGATGGGTAGAGGAGCGAAGGTTTCTTCTACTCCTTCGGGTTTGAAGATCGTTAATGCAGAAAGACAAAAACAGTTAGAAGGTTGATTCGGAAAGCCAATTGAAGAATGTAATTAAAGATTGTATGGGATAGGGGTAAAGGACTTACATCCGTGTTTGTATAGCCAAGTCTCGTCGGACAAGACCTATTATCCCCATTAGGTCTTCTTCAGCCTCTAGTAGAACTCCTTGAAGGCATCCTGACGGTCCTTCGAGAATTTGGACACCTTGACAATTGGATCTTCGGGGGTGTCCCAGTTCGGGAGAAATTTGAGGTCAGTCCCCTTGACAAAGATCCATTGTGGGTGACAACCTTTGTTGCTGCAGGGGATTTTGATGAAGGTGGCTCAGTTGGGTTATTGGTTCAGCTTTCGAAGCCCCGATTCCTTAGATCTACCGACACTGAACATAACGAAGAAGAAGTCAAGCCCGAGAGCAATTCCTTGCTCTTGGCATAAAGCAATAAAGCTTATGAGGTGAATATAAGAGTTCGGCACAAGTTGTGCGAACCCGATGCCCATGAGCCCAAAAGGATGATATGAACTCGTGCAAGGGGAATCAGACCCCATATTTCAGAGCCCAGAGAGGAACATCGACCTATTCACCTTCAGGGCGTCAGTACATTCTTTCGTTTGACTCTGGCACTCGAAGCTTATATTATTTTAAGATGTTGAACAGGATTCGAATATCAGAGATTTGAGAAGAGAGAATGGAGGATTTGGTGTTGATATGGGAGAAATCACCCTCTGATGCATAAACGGATCGTATTCTCGTCTTTATGTCGTTGATGGTTGTAGAAGATGAAGGGGTGGCAGTGTCAGTTGGAGGAGCCGGTAAATCAAGCGGAACCAAATCGGTGGCGATGATGGTGTTAGGTTTGGGGATGTTGTCGATAACTGGATTTTGCTCAATGTTTGAGGTGGATGGAATGCTAGAATCTGCTATTGAGGCTTGAATGGAAGAGATGTGCTAATACGTGAAAGAAAAGTTTTGATCGGAGAAAACTAGCGAGGATGGTTTCTCGCCAGAAAATGTATTTGCAGAGGAAAATGAAAGAGAAAATTTTTGGAAAGAGTGACAGTCGTATGTTGGGTGGGCGTTTTATTTTTAGCGTGGCACAAATCCCTAAGGCGGCTAATGATGACGTGTGGGGGCCGTTTCTTGGGTAACATGTGCTGTTTAAAAGGACCATTTGGATTCCCCATGCTTCACTTTAAGTCTCTCATTATAAACCTTTTATAATAAGAGGCTGGGGGGTAATGTTCTGGTATAATCTGCCGACCCCTATATAGGCTGAAGGCTTGGATTGAGAAGGATTTGTTGAGCCCAATGGGTCAAAGCCAGTAAGGGGATTTGTGGTGTTCAAGGTTGGGCAACCGAGTCCTTTGGGCCGGGGTCCAGATCTGATTGGTGGTGTTCGGGGTCGGGCGACCAAGTCCTTTGGACACGAGTCCAGACAAGTTTGGAGGGGTTTAGGTGACTTAGGCCCATACAGATGGTTATTCATCGTATGGAGTCTGGTGTGATAAAGAGTTTGAATGGTTAAGGATTATAATCCTAACTATATTTAAATACCAACTCCAAAGGTAGGTGTTAGGATTATATCCAACTTTCACCTTTTAAGGAGATTGAGTTTGACCCAAACATAAGTAACTACTATGTTTATGAGTCCTAATCCAATTCAAAAATCAGCTTTAAGGTGATGAGATCAGCTATAAATACAAGGCTTAACTTCAATTAACAGGTAATACACTTTTGAGTACTAAACATTAAAGCCTTCACTGTTAAACCTTGTTGAGCTTGTACTCATTCTCACATCAGAGTTATCACCTGGCAACACAAGCCGTCAAGCTTCCTATGTGATCTTGTTACTGTGCAGGTTTAAGCGCATGGATTTGGTGATTAAACGCACAGGCAAAACTTGGCGTTAACATCCCCGTCAATATTACCCTCTGCATTATACTCTGGAATATTATCCCCATGATCAACATATAAATCGATTGAATCATAAACTATGGATGTTGCCTGGAATGCCCTAATACTTTTGTCATCATATAATTTTCTAAGTCCATGTGCCATTGGAACCCCCATTTTCTTTATAGTAAACTACAGAGTCCTTATGATAATTAAAATCTTCAAACATAGAAGCTATTATTTGTGGACAAAGATAATCAACCTCCTTTTTGTTGTTTTTGTAAAACCACCATCATACTCATATACTGGCACCGATTTAAACTTCCCACCATAATGTATATTTAGTAGCAACAAAGAGATCATGTGATAGTGAAATTGATAAAGTTACAAAAAACATGAAGAATTATACTATAAAGAGTACAATGCCAACATATGACAAATATTTACTTTAAACTTTATACAAAATACAACATAAGCATAGAATGGGAGACAACTAAATATTTAAATTTTAAACTAATATGCATGTCAGACAAAGCAATAACCAAATATGCATAGAATGGGAGACAAGACATAGAATACTTTATACAAAATAGATAGAATTAGAGACAACATAGGGCCACGGTATAATTCTTAATATATAACCTAATACGCATGTCAGACAAACAAGGGCCACCATCAGCAGACAAACCAAGGGCCACCATCAGCAGACAAACCTAGGGCCACCATCAAATAATTTAACCATCTAAATTTTTTACAAGAAAACAACAACATAAAACCATCAGGACCACAAATTGAGTAAAAAACATGGATTTGAGGGAATTTGACCTAATTACATCCAATGAAATTTCAAAAATTCAAAAATCCCTCTTTTACTTAAACCCTAGAACTGAGATGATAAGAAATTAAGAGTAGAATTTACTTACCTGTAGAGGAACTGAGAATTTCTTCAACCGATCTCACTAATCTCTGAGAAATCGCACAACTCTATCAAATGAAATCTCTCAGAACTTGGCCTAGATATTTTTTTGTTCTCAACTGTGGTTCGAGTAATAATTTAATTAAGAGAGAAATTGATTAATCGGTGCAAGGAGAGGGACATTTCCCTCCAGATCCACGTAGGAGTGTCAGCTCATCAACCATCTGGCAAATGTTAGTCTACTCAGCACTACTGTCTATTTTTTGGACAAAAATCTTAACTAATGACCATTTGGTAAGTTTTTTAGAGTTTAGATACTCGATTGTAACAAAAAAAAGGTTCGATAACCACATTGAAAATCGAGCCCTAGTACAATGACCAAAAAGTGTATTATTCCTATATATATATATATATATATATATATATATATATATATATATGATCCAGATCTTAAATTCACCCCTTATCTAACATACCTTGCTCACCCCCCTTTAGCAATGAACCGGGCGAAGATTCAGTTTGTCGCTATAGGTTCAATCTGTCGCTATATGTTGTCTATCACTATATTTTGTACGTCGCTAAAAGATAAAACGACGGTTCTATGTATAGCGACTGTAAGACCCCAACTTTTATGAATAAAGATGAATTTTCTATAAATATCATTTTTGAATATTAAGAAGTGAATTTGATATAATGTTATAGTTGTGGGTAATATTTATAAATTTTGCAAAGTACGCAAGTTGTTATAATTAGTCGGAGAATATTCGTTTTAATAGGGAATATTCGTACGACAACACAATTATTGGTGGACCCCACAATAGAATTATTGTCAGAATGAGAAAACGATATAAATATCTTTTTATAAAAATAACGGCGGAAGTTTTACCGTTAACTGTTGAAATAACCGATGTTAAAAGTAAAGTATTACGTGTGGTTGCATAGTAGCACACGGTATTTGTGACGCCCCCAAAATAGGTCCAATCCATCCAACCCATTCTGAGTCGCCAAATACATGGTACAGAAAATAACTACAACTTTATTATTACAATTGTCGTGCAAAATACGACAACACATATACTGTGAGTTTAAATATAAATATTGTCATCTAGACAGTATTCATACTCAAATAAATTCTCATTACAATTATTCAAACACTATTTTACAGAAATAGTGAGGACTGCTAATACATCTTTCTAGAACCATCACTCCATACCCCGACTAGATCCTACTATGTTCTCACCTCCTGAGAAGAAAAATGGAACAAAAAGGAAAAGGATGAGCTCAACTAGCCCAGTAAAGAATATTATGACTAAGATAATATACAACAAATTATCGTTAGTCTTCAACAGGGAAAAATCTGATAAAATATAATCGACAACAAGTTTTAGATTAACAACTGCAGCGGAAACAACAAACCATTAGAAGAGTCAAGTAGAGAAAGAATTCTACTATCTTCTAAGATTTAAAAGTCCATCATCAATATTTTATCCCTGTAACATCAATTAATAATCATCTTTAACCGAATATTCATCTTTGCACTACAGGCCAAAGATATTCATTTGTATCATCAGTCGGTCATGTTCATCTCAACACCTGTTCATCTTTGCACTACAGGCCAAAGATATTCATCAAGTAATTATACATCTTTGCACTACATGCCAAAGATATTCAGTAATATCATCATTTAGGACTGAGGATGATGAAAAATATCTTAAAGAGAACGAATCCAATGAAACAGAAGGACAAATATTAGGGATTCGTATAACAGCTTATCCAAGATCAATAATACTTCATAATAATCAATTGTGAAGCAGAATTCAAAAATAAAGATCAAAACATGGATACAATCAAAGATAGTAACCATAATAGACATCTTGGACAAAAAGGGAAAATTTTATTTTTCGGTGAATAGTGCCGTATTCGTGAATAGTGCCGTATACGTGAATAGTGCCGTATACGTGAATAGTAACCCCCGACACAAAAAGTTCCAAATTTGATAAAAACTCATATCAATATTTCAGCATAATGATATTGAAGAAAATAATATCATTAAGAAGAAAATAATATCCCTTACCTCAAAATATCAGTACTTCTGGTCGGAATACCGGTATAAGGCTGAAAGAAACTTGCTCTGATGAATAGAAACTCTCAAAGTATCTAAATACTCACAAAATACACTCAATAATCTAGAGAGAGAAAGAGAGAAAACTTGTTTCTGGTGTGATTTTCAATTCTAACTTAGCCCTCTATTTATAGGAAAATTTTGGTAGGTTTGACCTGCAACCTGATGGCTTTACCTGCTACTATTCCCACCCACCACATTTGAAATATAATTCAGCACATTTCTTCACCAACCACAAGTGGGGCCCACCAATTCTAGAATTTTCCACCAAAATGATAAACTCCGAAAATTCAACAATTTCTGAACCAGTCATCTTGTAAAATTCGTAATAAATCATACGTTCATTTTTAACGGTTCAAAATTTGTGGACATATACTCAACTTATATATGTATAACATATCCAAAAATTACCACGATCCAACGGTCGGATTAAAAATTATAACCCCCGCAAACTATCTCAAAAACCCTGATTTTTAATACCTCCATTCCGACAAAAATACTGACAAAAACCTCAACATTAACTCCTTCATTTTTAACCACAAAAATATATCCCTCATTTATATCCACATAAAATAAATATTTCCTTATCATATGAATCAATAATTAATTATTCACAAATAATATTACAGAATCACATTTATAACAACCAGGCCGTTCCCAGGAAAGAGGGGGCTTTCCAATAAGGATTTCTCCTTACTGGCGCGCAATTAGATGACCAAACCTCTCCTTAGACAGAACTTTCTAGACATTGCCAATAATGTTATCTAATAATATTATTCAAATAATATGAATTATTGATCTGATAAATGAAAATACTGTGCAGCAACAATTATTGAAACAACAATAATATAAAATATCAACGCAGCAATTATTGAATCAATAAAATAAAATATTGAATAATAACTACTGTAACAATTATTGAGTAGTGCCTTCTTACGTAAGAATCAATAATTGGTGCAATACCGTGTGCTACTGTATTTTTAACCACCGGGTATTTCAACAGTGTTAACGGTAACAACTACGCCGTTATTTATAAACAACTTATACTTGTCGTTTTTTTCATCCAATCGCTTTCCGTTATGGGGCCCACACAAGGCTGCGTCGTCGTACGAATATTCCCCGACAGCAAGAATATTCCACGACCAACCGAATATTCACCGACCAAAAATAAATATTTTATAACCACTTGCTTATTTTGCAAAATTTGCACATTTCACCCATAACCAAAGTATTATATCAAATTAACCCCTTATTATTCACAATAATATTTAGAGAAAATTTGATTTTATTCATTAATAAGTTGGGGTCTTACAACCTCCCTTCCTTATGAAATTTCGTCCTCGAAATTGACGTACGTACCTGATGTTTCAAAAAGGTGAGGATACCTCGCTTTCATTTCTGATTCCAACTCCCAGGTCATTTCTTCAATAGCATGGTTTCTCCACAAAACCTTAACTTGTGGTATAACCTTCGTGCGTAGGACATGCTCTTTCCTATCCAAGATCTTAACAGGTACCTCCTCGTACGTTAAATCTTCAGCTATCTCGTCTGGTTCTAACTCAATAATGTGGTTCGGGTCTTTAACATATTTACGAAGCATAGATATGTGAAAAACATTATGAACACGAGACATGCTTGGAGGTAATGCGAGTTTATATGCCACATTTCCTATTCGCTCAAGAATCTCAAATGGACCAACAAATCTTGGATTGAGCTTTCCTCTCTTCCCAAATCTTGTAACTCCCTTCCATGGTGCAACACGTAACAATACATGATCCCCAATATTAAATTCCACGTCCTTCCGATGAAGATCCGCATAACTCTTTTGTCGATCCTGTGCCGTTTGTATACGTTGTCGAATCGTTTGGATCTTCTCTGTAGTAATGCGTACCAATTCTGGTCCCAACAATGTTGCTTCACCCACCTCGTCCCAGCATACTGGAGAACGACATTTTCTTCCATACAACGCCTCAAATGGAGCCATACCTATGCTCGCCTGATAACTGTTGTTGTAGGAGAATTCCACCAATGGTAGGTACTTATCCCAACTCCCTTTGAGATCTAAGACACAAAGTCTTAATAGATCTTCAAGAGTTTGAATAGTCCTCTCTGATTGTCCGTCCGTTTGAGGATGGTATGCTGAACTGAATCGTAAATCCGTGCCCATAGCTTTCTGCAAGCTAACCCAAAATCGTGAAGTGAATCTTGGGTCACGATCCGAAACTATGGATACTGGCATGCCATGCAATCTCACAATCTCGTTCACGTACATACTAGCAAGACGTTCAAGGGAATAAGTCTCACGTATCGGCAAGAAATGAGCGGACTTGGTTAATCTATCAACAATAACCCAAATCGCATCTATGCCTTGAGAAACCTTGGGAAGACCTGTAACAAAATCCATAGTAATGTGTTTCCACTTCCATTTCGGGATCTCAAGTGGTTGCAATGGACCCTTTGGCACTTGATGCTCCGCCTTTACACGTTGACAAGTTAAACACCTCGAGATAAACTCCGCGATCTCTCTTTTCATATTGCTCCACCAAAATGTATGTCGAAGATCGTGATACATTTTGGTACTCCCAGGATGGATTGCAAACGGTGTGTTGTGTGCCTCCATCATTATTCTATGCTTCAAGTCAAAATCGTTAGGAACACAAAGTCTGGAGTTGACTCGAAGTATTCCTTCTTCATCGATTCTTGCTTCTGGAATAGCACCTTCTTGCACTTTCTTCTTTATACGCATCAGCTCTATATCCGTAGCTTGAGCAGCTTTAACTTTATCGATTAAAGTCGGTTCTACTCGTATATTTGATATCATCATGTGGGTACTTGGAGCCTTCATCTCTATCTCCATCCTTTGCAAGTCATACAAAATGGGCCTTTGTGTTAAAAATATTGCACTCGTACCCGCATATGATCTTCTACTCAATGCGTCAGCTACTACGTTTGCTTTTCCAGGATGGTATTGGATGGTATGATCGTAATCTTTCAACAGCTCGAGCCAACGTCACTGCCGCATGTTGAGTTCCTTTTGGGTGAAGAAATATTTGAGGCTTTTATGATCTGTATAGATCTCCACTTTCTCCCCATACAGGTAGTGTCTCCAGATCTTCAACGCAAAAACGACTGCTGCCAACTCCAAATCATGAGTAGGATAATTCCTCTCATATTCTTTGAGTTGTCGCGAGGCATAGGCTATGACTTTCCCATGTTGCATGAGAACACATCCTAACCCTTTGCCTGAAGCATCGCTGTAGATAACAAATCCATCCGAACCAGATGGTATTGTCAGAACAGGTGCCGAAATGAGTCTCCTCTTGAGTTCTTGGAAACTCTTCTCGCATTCCTCACTCCATACGAATTTGATATCCTTCTGAGTTAGCAGAGTTAACGGGGCAGCGATTCGAGAAAACCCTTCTACGAATCTCCGATAATAACCAGAAAGCTACATATTTCGATTAATGACTTAGGTTGCACTCAACTGTTACTCATATCCCAATCTTGGATATCACGTCACAATGACACCTATCAGTTTACTACTGCACGAATATGGCGTCCCTTACGGAGAGTCTGGCTTCAGTGTATTCCACAAAGGAAGTCACCAGATAGAGGCTCGGGTACAAACTTCTACAGTTAGGTTTTTAACTCCTGATGTTCAATAGGAGCTATTCGATATGAGATTTTAGAAGTGAGTTTTGTACCAGATTCAAAGATGATACAAAATTCAATATCACGCGTAGGCCAAGAAATTCTTCAGGAAATACGTCAAGGATTTACTAACAATAGAAATATCATTCAAATCTGACGTATTTTTGTTCAAGTCCATAACATAGCTAAGAAAGCTTGACATTCATTTTTCAATAAACGAATAACTTTACGGCTTGATATGAAAGAGTTTGACTTCAATGGTTTGGTTGCTTGAATTTGAATAACAGGTTGCTTAGGAATATGAAAACTAACAACCTTACAAAATCAATCAATTTGGCATGATGAGTAGTTAACCAATCAATTCCTAAAATCACATCAAAAGCAAGTATCTTTAAAGAGATAAGATCAACAGGTAATGTGATAGTGCCAACTTGGATCATGCAAGATTTATAAACTGTAGATGTAACGAAGGTTTCACCCAACGGAGTTTCAACAGATAAGTTAAAGTCCAATTTCTCCGGAGTCAAGTTTAAACGTTGAGCACAAGCAGGAGAGATAAAAGAATGGGTAGAACCGGTATCTAGTAAAGTATAAACTTCGCAAGAATTCAAGATTAGCTTACCCGTGATCACCTCGTTCGGGTTTCTCGCGTTTTGGCCAGTAACGACAAACGCCCTTCCAGGAACCGCTGATTTCGACTTATCCGGGACAGCTTTTGGAGTCACCATCCCCGCTGAACTTGGTTTTGCTACAGAACACTCTCGAGCTATATGACCCTCCTTTCCACAGTTATAACATACCTTGGATTGTTGTGGGCAGTTTGGGCTGATATGTCCCTCTTTCCCACATTTGTAACATACGACCGGTGGTCGTTCTCCTCCCCTAGAAACAGTTGATGTTTGTGCTGACGTCTTCACGTTACCATTGTTGTACCTTCTCTTCTTGAAATCTCCTCCCGACTCGCTCCTTCTATTATCACGACCACGATTACCACCAGAGTGGTTACCGCTTTTGTCCGAATGTTTTCCTCCCTGCTGGTTTTCATTGCTTCGATGACTGCCGCCACCGGTATGACCCTGGTTGTGGTCCCTCGGTTGCACATACTCATTATCTCGCTCTAATAATTGAGCCCTGTTTACAACATCTGAATATAAAGAAAATTTATGAGAGATAAGATATTGCCGAATCTCGGGTTTTAGACCTCTCAGAAACATCCTTGTCATTCGTTCCTCATTTTCGACCAAATGAGGTGCAAACCTGGATAACTCTGCAAACTTCGCCTCGTACTGGGACACCGTCATGTTGTTTTGTTCCAGTCTAATAAACTCAACCTCCTTCATATGACGAATACTTTCAGGAAAGTACTTGTCATTGAACAGTTTTTGAAATGTTTCCCAGGACATGTTGAGTGCGTCAGGCTGGGTACGCTTCACAGACTCCCACCAGTAGTCTGCCTCACCGCGGAACATAAATGTGGCGAATGGAACCTTCTGTTCCTCCGTGCATCCCAAGACATCAAATATCTTGGTAATTTGCTTGACCCACGTTTCCGCCATGATCGGATCCGGCTTTCCCTTAAATTCTGGTGGTCCCAATTCTTTGAACTGCTTAGCTGTGACAAACCGCGCGTTGTTATCATTTCCACCCGTATTCTGCACACGAGTCTCCCTCGTCTGATTTTGCATGAACTGCAAAAAGCTCCTAAACATTCCATCATTCATCGTTTGCTCGGTAACGTTGTTTACAGGAGGAATATTGCCTTCCTGTTGCACGTTCCCCTGGGTAGTGATCAAAGGTGTCTCCACGGTCTGATTTACTCCATTATTAACGTTCTCAGCTGCCATTCTTAAATACTGCCATAAAACAAGGGTTAATAGTCATGTCATATATTATCCCTATACTCTGACCGACCAAATAAACACCAAATAAACTTAGTCAGGTCATACTAGCGAAGGAATTCCCCGTCTCTCCCCTCCTAGTTCTTGTCTCACATCTCAGCCAGGGATCATATCCCTAAGCTCTGATACCAACTGTGACGCCCCCAAAATAGGTATCCATCACCCATTCTGAGTCGCCAAATACATGGTACAGAAAAAACTACAACTTCAATAATACAATTGTCGTGCAAAATACGACAACACATACTGTGAGTTTAAATACAAATATTGTCTTCTAGACAATATTCACACTCAAATAAATTCTCATTACAATTATTCAAACACTATTTTACAGAAATAGTGAGGACTGCTAATACATCTTTCTAGAACCATCACTCCATACCCCGACTAGATCCTGCTATGTTCTCACCTCCTGAGAAGAAAAATGGAACAAAAAGGAAAAGGGTGAGCTCAACTAGCCCAGTAAAGAATATTATGACTAAGATAATATACAACAAATTATCGTTAGTCTTCAACAGGGAAAAATCTGATAAAATATAATCGACAACAAGTTTTAGATCAACAACTGCAGCGGAAACAACAAACCATTAGAAGAGTCAAGTAGAGAAAGAATTCTACTATCTTCTAAGATTTAAAAGTCCATCATCAATATTTTATCCCTGTAACATCAATTAATAATCATCTTTAACCAAATATTCATCTTTGCACTACAGGCCAAAGATATTCATTTGTATCATCAGTCGGTCATGTTCATCTCAACACCTGTTCATCTTTGCACTACAGGCCAAAGATATTCATCAAGTAATTATACATCTTTGCACTACAGGCCAAAGATATTCAGTAATATCATCATTTAGGACTGAGGATGATGAAAAATATCTTAAAGAGAACGAATCCAATGAGACAGAAGGACAAATAGTAGGGATTCGTATAACAGTTTATCCAAGATCAATAATACTTCATAATAATCAATTGTGAAGCAGAATTCAAAAATAAAGATCAAAACATGGATACAATCAAAGATAGTAACCATAATAGACATCTTGGACAAAAAGGGAAAATTTTATTTTTCGGTGAATAGTGCCGTATTCGTGAATAGTGCCGTATACGTGAATAGTGCCGTATACGTGAATAGTAACCCCCGACACAAAAAGTTCCAAATTTGATAAAAACTCATATCAATATTTCAGCATAATGATATTGAAGAAAATAATATCATTAAGAAGAAAATAATATCCCTTACCTCAAAATATCAGTACTTCTGGTCGGAATACCGGTATAAGGCTGAAAGAAACTTGCTCTGATGAATAGAAACTCTCAAAGTATCTAAATACTCACAAAATACACTCAATAATCTAGAGAGAGAAAGAGAGAAAACTTGTTTCTGGTGTGATTTTCAATTCTAACTTAGCCCTCTATTTATAGGAAAATTTTGGTAGGTTTGACCTGCAACCTGATGGCTTTACCTGCTACTATTCCCACCCACCACATTTGAAATATAATTCAGCACATTTCTTCACCAACCACAAGTGGGGCCCACCAATTCTAGAATTTTCCACCAAAATGATAAACTCCGAAAATTCAACAATTTCTGAACCAGTCATCTTGTAAAATTCGTAATAAATCATACGTTCATTTTTAACGGTTCAAAATTTGTGGACATATACTCAACTTATATATGTATAACATATCCAAAAATTACCACGATCCAACGGTCGGATTAAAAATTATAACCCCCGCAAACTATCTCAAAAACCCTGATTTTTAATACCTCCATTCCGACAAAAATACTGACAAAAACCTCAACATTAACTCCTTCATTTTTAACCACAAAAATATATCCCTCATTTATATCCACATAAAATAAATATTTCCTTATCATATGAATCAATAATTAATTATTCACAAATAATATTACAGAATCACATTTATGACAACCAGGCCGTTCCCAGGAAAGAGGGGGCTTTCCAATAAGGATTTCTCCTTACTGGCGCGCAATTAGATGACCAAACCTCTCCTTAGACAGAACTTTCTAGACATTGCCAATAATGTTATCTAATAATATTATTCAAATAATATGAATTATTGATCTGATAAATGAAAATACTGTGCAGCAACAATTATTGAAACAACAATAATATAAAATATCAACGCAGCAATTATTGAATCAATAAAATAAAATATTGAATAATAACTACTGTAACAATTATTGAGTAGTGCCTTCTTACGTAAGAATCAATAATTGGTGCAATACCGTGTGCTACTGTATTTTAACCACCGGGTATTTCAACAGTATTAACGGTAACAACTACGCCGTTATTTATAAACAACTTATACTTGTCGTTTTCTTCATCCAATCGCTTTCCGTTATGGGGCCCACACAAGGCTGCGTCGTCGTACGAATATTCCCCGACAGCAAGAATATTCCACGACCAACCGAATATTCACCGACCAAAAATAAATATTTTATAACCACTTGCTTATTTTGCAAAATTTGCACATTTCACCCATAACCAAAGTATTATATCAAATTAACCCCTTATTATTCACAATAATATTTAGAGAAAATTTGATTTTATTCATTAATAAGTTGGGGTCTTACAACCTCCCTTCCTTATGAAATTTCGTCCTCGAAATTGACGTACGTACCTGATGTTTCAAAAAGGTGAGGATACCTCGCTTTCATTTCTGATTCCAACTCCCAGGTCATTTCTTCAATAGCATGGTTTCTCCACAAAACCTTAACTTGTGGTATAACCTTCGTGCGTAGGACATGCTCTTTCCTATCCAAGATCTTAACAGGTACCTCCTCGTACGTTAAATCTTCAGCTATCTCGTCTGGTTCTAACTCAATAATGTGGTTCGGGTCTTTAACATATTTACGAAGCATAGATATGTGAAAAACATTATGAACACGAGACATGCTTGGAGGTAATGCGAGTCTATATGCCACATTTCCTATTCGCTCAAGAATCTCAAATGGACCAACAAATCTTGGATTGAGCTTTCCTCTCTTCCCAAATCTTGTAACTCCCTTCCATGGTGCAACACGTAACAATACATGATCCCCAATATTAAATTCCACGTCCTTCCGATGAAGATCCGCATAACTCTTTTGTCGATCCTGTGCCGTTTGTATACGTTGTCGAATCGTTTGGATCTTCTCTGTAGTAATGCGTACCAATTCTGGTCCCAACAATGTTGCTTCACCCACCTCGTCCCAGCATACTGGAGAACGACATTTTCTTCCATACAACGCCTCAAATGGAGCCATACCTATGCTCGCCTGATAACTGTTGTTGTAGGAGAATTCCACCAATGGTAGGTACTTATCCCAACTCCCTTTGAGATCTAAGACACACAGTCTTAATAGATCTTCAAGAGTTTGAATAGTCCTCTCTGATTGTCCGTCCGTTTGAGGATGGTATGCTGAACTGAATCGTAAATCCGTGCCCATAGCTTTCTGCAAGCTAACCCAAAATCGTGAAGTGAATCTTGGGTCACGATCCGAAACTATGGATACTGGCATGCCATGCAATCTCACAATCTCGTTCACGTACATACTAGCAAGACGTTCAAGGGAATAAGTCTCACGTATCGGCAAGAAATGAGCGGACTTGGTTAATCTATCAACAATAACCCAAATCGCATCTATGCCTTGAGAAACCTTGGGAAGACCTGTAACAAAATCCATAGTAATGTGTTTCCACTTCCATTTCGGGATCTCAAGTGGTTGCAATGGACCCTTTGGCACTTGATGCTCCGCCTTTACACGTTGACAAGTTAAACACCTCGAGATAAACTCCGCGATCTCTCTTTTCATATTGCTCCACCAAAATGTATGTCGAAGATCGTGATACATTTTGGTACTCCCAGGATGGATTGCAAACGGTGTGTTGTGTGCCTCCATCATTATTCTATGCTTCAAGTCAAAATCGTTAGGAACACAAAGTCTGGAGTTGACTCGAAGTATTCCTTCTTCATCGATTCTTGCTTCTGGAATAGCACCTTCTTGCACTTTCTTCTTTATACGCATCAGCTCTATATCCGTAGCTTGAGCAGCTTTAACTTTATCGATTAAAGTCGGTTCTACTCGTATATTTGATATCATCATGTGGGTACTTGGAGCCTTCATCTCTATCTCCATCCTTTGCAAGTCATACAAAATGGGCCTTTGTGTTAAAAATATTGCACTCGTACCCGCATATGATCTTCTACTCAATGCATCAGCTGCTACGTTTGCTTTTCCAGAATGGTATTGGATGGTATGATCGTAATCTTTCAACAGCTCGAGCCAACGTCACTGCCGCATGTTGAGTTCCTTTTGGGTGAAGAAATATTTGAGGCTTTTATGATCTGTATAGATCTCCACTTTCTCCCCATACAGGTAGTGTCTCCAGATCTTCAACGCAAAAACGACTGCTGCCAACTCCAAATCATGAGTAGGATAATTCCTCTCATATTCTTTGAGTTGTCGCGAGGCATAGGCTATGACTTTCTCATGTTGCATGAGAACACTTCCTAACCCTTTGCCTGAAGCATCACTGTAGATAACAAATCCATCCGAACCAGATGGTATTGTCAGAACAGGTGCCGAAATGAATCTCCTCTTGAGTTCTTGGAAACTCTTCTCGCATTCCTCACTCCATACGAATTTGATATCCTTCTGAGTTAGCAGAGTTAACGGGGCAGCGATTCGAGAAAACCCTTCTACGAATCTCCGATAATAACCAGAAAGCTACATATTTCGATTAATGACTTAGGTTGCACTCAACTGTTACTCATATCCCAATCTTGGATATCACGTCACAATGACACCTATCAGTTTACTACTGCACGAATATGGCGTCCCTTACGGAGAGTCTGGCTTCAGTGTATTCCACAAAGGAAGTCACCAGATAGAGGCTCGGGTACAAACTTCTACAGTTAGGTTTTTAACTCCTGATGTTCAATAGGAGCTATTCGATATGAGATTTTAGAAGTGAGTTTTGTACCAGATTCAAAGATGATACAAAATTCAATATCACGCGTAGGCCAAGAAATTCTTCAGGAAATACGTCAAGGATTTACTAACAATAGAAATATCATTCAAATCTGACGTATTTTTGTTCAAGTCCATAACATAGCTAAGAAAGCTTGACATTCATTTTTCAATAAACGAATAACTTTACGGCTTGATATGAAAGAGTTTGACTTCAATGGTTTGGTTGCTTGAATTTGAATAACAGGTTGCTTAGGAATATGAAAACTAACAACCTTACAAAAGCAATCAATTTGGCATAATGAGTAGTTAACCAATCGATCCCTAAAATCACATCAAAAGTAAGTATCTTTAAAGAGATAAGATCAACAGGTAATGTGATAGTGCCAACTTGGATCATGCAAGATTTATAAACTGTAGATGTAACGAAGGTTTCACCCAACGGAGTTTCAACAGATAAGTTAAAGTCCAATTTCTCCGGAGTCAAGTTTAAACGTTGAGCACAAGCAGGAGAGATAAAAGAATGGGTAGAACCGGTATCTAGTAAAGTATAAACTTCGCAAGAATTCAAGATTAGCTTACCCGTGATCACCTCGTTCGGGTTTCTCGCGTTTTGGCCAGTATAAGTTGTTTATAAATAACGGCGTAGTTGTTACCGTTAATACTGTTGGAATACCCGGTGATTAAAACTCAGTAATACGCGTTGTTGCACAGTAGCACACGGTATTGTACCAATTATTCATTCTTACGTAAGAAGGCACTACTCAATAATGGTTACAGTAATTACTGTTCAGTATTTTATTTTATTGTTTCAATAATTGTCACTACACAGTATTTTCCATTATCGGAGCAATAATTCATATTATCTGAATAATATTATTAGATAACATTATTGGTAATGTCTAGAAAGTTCTATCTAAGGAGAGGTTTGGTCACCTAATTGCGCGCCAGTAAGGAGAAATCCTTATTGGAAAGCCCCCTCTTTCCTGGGAACAGCCTGGTTGTCAATATTGTGATTCTGTAATATTATTTGTGAATAATTAATTATTGATTTATATGATGAGAAAAATATTAATTTTATGTGGATATAGATGGAGAAAATTTTTAAAGTGACAATTGTTAAAAATAGATATTTTATCTTTTCTGATAAAATAATATTTTATTATATTATTATAATATAATAATGATGATATTTTTACAATGAATGTGGGATATATGAGTATATGAGGATAAAGAGTATTTTTGTTGCATTAAAGGATTAACACAAGTTTTGTGTGTCGGTGGACCTCATTTCTTGACTGAAATTTGATTATAGCCTGTAAAATCGCACGTTTGTGAATTTCGGTCAATTTCTGTTTGGAATTTGAAAAAACTTTCTTCTGCAAAGTTGTAGAGAATTGAATTTTCTATAAAAAATCATGAGATTAGAATTTTCTGATAAAAGGGCTATTTATTGTGAATTATTGAAGTTTCGGTATATCGGGTGTGAATTAATTTTTGGAGTTTAAATGATTTTTGTTAGAAAAACGTTTTTTGTACTTTGGTGGCCCTCACATGCACATGTAATGGCTGAATTCAAGTGTCTAGAGGTGGGCTTGAATATTTTGTAATTATATTATTATTATATTCAATTTTCTGCTTTGGTGTTCTAAGTATTTTCCTATAAATAGGGTGCTTAGGTTAGAATTGAAAATCATACCAGAAACTACAGATTTCTATCTCTTTCTCTCTCTGTAATATCGAGCGTATTTTGTGAGTATTTTAGTACTTTGAGTATTGCTATACGGTGTAAGTTATTTCAGCACTATATCAAGTATTTCAGTCAGAAGTACTATTCTTTCTAAGGTAAGAGATGTTATTTTCTTCATAAGTGATATTATTTCTTCAATATCATTATGTCGAAATATTTGTTGGAACTTTTTATCAAATTTAGAACTTTTTCATGTCGGGGTTACTATTCATGAGTTACTATTCATGAGTTAGTATTCACGAGTTACTATTCACGAGTACTATTCACGAAGCATGATGATGTTTTTTGTAAAATTTCTATCTTTTAGTGTCGGAGTTACTATTCACGTATACGGCACTATTCACGTATACGACACTATTCAAGAATACGGCACTATTCACTAAAAAATAAAATTTTCTTCTTTTCGTCTAAAATATCTATTCTGGATACTAGCTTTGATTGTATCCATGTTTTGATCATTCTTGAATTTTACTCCACTATGATTATTTATGAGGTATTTTTGGACATGGAATAGCTGAAATACGAATCCTTAATATTTATTCTTTTGTTTCACTGGATTCGTTTTCTTTAAAATATTTTTCATCATCCTCAGTCCTAAATGATGATGTTACTGAATATCTTTAGCCTGTAGTGCAAAGATAAATGATTTCTGATTAATATCTTTGGCCCGTAGTGCGAAGATGAACGGGTGTTTAGATGAACATGACCAACTGATGAATATCTTTGACCTGTAGTGCAAAGATGAATAATTGATTCCAGATATATATTGATTGATGTTAAAGGGATAAAATATAGACGATGAACTTTTAAATTCATATATAGAAGATAGTAGATTTCATTCTCTACTAAACTACTCTTCTAATGATTATTATTTTCGCTGCGAATATTGATTTAAAACTTGTTGTCTATTGTATTCTATTAAATTTTTCCCTGTTGAAGACTAACGATAATTTGTTCTGTATTATCTTAGTCATAATATTCTTTACTGGGCTAGTTGAGCTCACTCTTTTCCTTGTTGTTCCATTTTTCTTCTCAGGAGGCGAGAATGTAGCGATTACTAGTCGGGGTGTGGAATGATGGTTCTAGAAGTGGTTCTAGTAGTCCTCACTATTCTGTAAAATAGTGTATTAATAATTGTAATGAGGACTTATTTAAGTGTGGATATTGTCTAGATGACAATATTTGTATTTAAACTCACAGTTTAAGTGTTGTCGTATTTTGCACGACAATTGTTTTAATAAAGTAGTAGTTGTTTCTGTACCATGTATTTTGGCGACTCAGAATGGGTTGCGGATTGGACTTATTTTGGGAGCGTCACAGTTGGTATCAGAGCTTAGGGATATGGTCTCTGGCGGAGATTGGGGAATAGAACTAGGAGGGGAGAGACGAGTAAATCATTCGCTAGTGTGTCCTACCTAAGCTTATTTGTTGGTCGGTCATAATATAGGGGTATTATGTGATTTGTTAATTTGTTAAATTAACCCTTGTTTTATAGCAGTATTTGAGAATGTCGACTGAGAATGTTAACAGTGGAGTAAATGAGACCATGGACACCTTTGCTCACCAACGAGGAGAACGTGCAACAGGCTGGCAATGTTCCTCCTGTAAACAACACCACTGAGCAGACGATGAGCGACGGGATGTTTAGGAACTTTTTACAATTCACGCAAAACTAGACGAGGGAGACTCGTGCACAAAATACGGGTGGAAATGCAAGCAATGCGCGGCTTGTCACAGCCAAGCAGTTCAAAGAGTTAGGACCACCAGAATTTAAGGGAAAGCCAGATCCGATCATGGCAAAAACGTGGGTCAAGCAAATTACCAAGATATTCGATGTCTTAGGATGCACGGAGGAACAGAAGGTTCCATTCGCCATCTTTATGTTCCGCGGTGAGGCAGACTACTGGTGGGAGTCTGTGAAGAGTACTCAACCTGCCGCACTCAGCATGTCTTGGGAAACATTTTAAAAACTATTCAATGAAAAACACTTTCCTGAAAGCATTCGCCATATGAAGGAGGTAGAGTTTATTAGACTGGAACAGAATAACATGACGGTGTCCCAGTACGAAGCGAAATTTGCAGAGTTGTCCAGGTTTGCACCTCATTTGGTGGAGAATGAAGAACATATGACGCAGATGTTTCTGAGAGGTTTAAAACCCAAGATTCAGCAATATCTTATCTCTCATAAATTTTCTTTATATTCAGATGTTGTCAACAGGGCTTAATTATTAGAGCGAGATAACGAGTACGTTCAACCGAGGGACCACAACCAAAATCGTACCGGTGACAGCAGTCATCAGAACAACGATAACCAGCGGAGAAAGAAAAATACGGACAAGAGCAGCAACCACTCTGGTGGTAATCATGGTCATGAGAATAGACACTACTACAAAACAGTAAATAGATAACGCGAAAAAAACGTTGTGGTTTCAGTCAGAAAAGCGTCGTGGTTAAGGATGTCATCTATTTGACTCTTACACAACGTTTTTAAAACGTTTTAGTTAAGCACATTACATAACGTTTTTTAAGAAAAAAACGTTGTAGATTTGTTTTCCATAAATTAACAGATACTTAAAAACGTTATAGAATGTATGATTCCACAACGTTTTTTGACTAAAAATGTTGTAGTTTAATATATTAGACAACGTTTAAGCACATTTACACAACGTTTTTAAAATGTTGTAGATTAAAAAAAAAAATTACGATTCACCTACATTACCAATGCACCTGCAATATGCTAATGTCATGATATATAGCTAAAATTATAAAGAATATTAATACCATACAATACATTTACATCCCAATAATTCTTTATAATGCCAATTACAAAGAATATTAATACCATACAATACGTTTACATCCCAATAATATCAAATTATCCATACATCTCAAATTCACTTTTCAATATAATTACTACTATATTGAATTGTGAATTTGACTACATCCACAAAATATACCAAACTATCCATAAAATTAAACTACTACCTAATTAAACTATCCATAGAATATGTCTCGTATTTTGCTTGCGCCTACAAAGAAGAACATGAGAGATTAAGAACATTATACGTCTCCTCAATGATGTCATATGCACAAAATAATATATCTACCAAAAGATTTTGAGATTCTTGAAGGCAAACAAAATATTATTACCTTGCCAACGAATACAGTGATAGCAGTTTCTGCACATGTTTCCCCTCCGCCCCTTGGGTTTGGTCTTGTTGGACTGCATATAAGTAGCCATTCTCAATAATCAGAAATAGGAAATAGAACAGTAGCACTATGGTGCAGATAGTATAGGTATGCTACTTCATGGCACCTTGGAATTATCCTAAATACCTCGAAAATACAGACTGCAAAGCAGGTGGATGTAATTTTGACTTGAGGTTATTGGTGGCCAGAAGGCGATCCTTCACTGGTGATGTGAAGGAATTTCGCTCTACTAATACGCTTTGATATTCAGTGCAAACCTTCTTTGGTGACCGAATATCTCCATTCTGACCTCAAAATTATTAACCAGATATGTTTCAGCAAGTAAATGATAAAAACACAAGCTCATACAGAAACAGCTAAGCCTTGTAACTTGCTTCTATGCATTAGTACATCACAAACATTAAATTTCTTTTGATATAATACCCAATTAGTGTGTTTTATTTTACCAGGGGATGATTCATGCTTCTGCAAAGATGGCACAGGAGTCAATCCTCCGCTAGACATGTTAATATGTATAGCAATTGCATCTAGAGATAGCATTGGATCCGCCAACAACCCAAGACATTTTATTTTAGTAGAAATGGCTGGTCTAGCTACTGTCAGAGAATTGTACATTGAAGAGCCCATTTCCCTGACCATGCTCTACAGAAGTCGCTCTTCCAGCGAATTCAGATGTCGCCTCAATTCTCTTGGAAGAGATTCCTCATCTCTAATGAAACTTTCTATCACCTTACTAAGATCAAAAGCTGTAATTCCAGTCATATCTAACACTACTAGAAACAACATTGTTACTGTCTTATGAGTGGCAAGAACTAGTTCTGCTAAACAGGTTATCATACATCTATGAAACCTCTCATTAGTTAGCAAAGATTTCAAATTGTTTGCATTCAAAATTTGAGCCTCTGTTGTACACATTGCTTACAATACCCTATAATATAATTTTACTGCTTTTAATCTACGTTGCTCTGCCCATAGGTTATCCATCAGATTGGTACTCTGAAGGCTTCCAGGGACGCTGCGGTCACCTAGACCACTATTCGAAAATATAGCCTCCAATGGAGTGTAAAACAGCTAGTTGTGCACATTGCTAAATAGTTTGAAAAAAACTCATAGAAAACTACTGGACAATCTATTTTACAGGAAATTTCAAAGGAAGCATATATTAAAGAACATTGTTAAAAACATAATACTCTCATCCAATAATTAAACCACAGGTGAAAATAATATCCACAACTTCTGCACAGACCTTCCATGTGAATTTGAAGGTGTCGTTTGTTGTAGCAATCCCTCTCTTCTGTAATGCTGACGTATCATCAGCATCCAACTTATGTATCAACTATAGACAGAGTGACCAAAATTGCAATAGGAATTTTAGCATTTAAAGTTATGACTGAAATATATTACAAATCAAACATATGTATCAACTATGGCCAGAGTAACCAAAATTACAAGACACCTAAATCAAATGTACAAAGTTGTGATACTATCCATATCCAAGTGCTATGGTTATCGCAGTTGAGTTCAAATTCCCATAGTGATTTCCTTTTCGTTATTAATTCTCCCTACTACAATTTTACAAACCTAAACCTACCCACACCTGGTTACTTGTCTCCTTTGTTTCTAAGTTCATATTTATAACTTTAAAGGTCATACATATAGTTTGTATGCTTAAGTTTACATATAGTTTCTATGCTTAAGTTTTGATCAGTTTAAGATCTCTGAATCTTCCAATATTATAATTATTATCACAACATTGCATCAGTGTTTGACTTCAATATTTATCATAGAAATGAAACTGAACATATTCTTTATATATTTGCTTTTATGAAATCAAGGTTATTTACTGTTTGTTACAATATAATTTAGTTTTTAATAACGCATTGCCTGAATATGGTTTAAAAGTAACACTGAATCAAGAGAACCTCAAAAATATAACACTCTGCAACTTGACTAGGCAATCATATCACTCAACTTATTCCGATGGGCCCGGGGGAGAATACATTTCGTACAAGAATATGTTGGCTTACCTCCAAGAAAAGATCACCAAAATAGATTTTGTCACCAGGTTCAACCAAAAGATCAGCTTTAGCATTGCTTGCTTTAGAAATGACAGACTTCACGCCAGGGACCTTACTCTACATGAGCAGTGACAAACAAAATTAATAAATTAACAAACTGGTGAGAATTCAACTACAAAATAACTGGATGAAAGAAAGCCAGGAATAACCTTAAGTAGGCCCGTCCCAGTCACATGATCAGCATGTACATGGGTGTTTAAAGCATAGATAAGCTTTAAACCCAGATCTTTAATAAGAGAAATATACCTTTCAATTGTCGTGTCTACCGGGTCAACCAACTGCATAAGTCAGCAACCAACAAACGTATTAGGCAAATGTACATGGTACGCATCTAATTAGCTAATTCGTTGTAGACATGGATCTGCTATTGTTGGTTGACCTTAAATGAACATAAATATGATATTGACGCTTTGACAGTAATCATCAGGAGCTAAAACAAATATCAATTCGTTAATATAACACACAAGCCTTTCAACTTCAAACAATCCACTAACAAGTTCCAACCTTTTCACGTATAGAACTTCATTTACTTTATGATCAATTTCATCGTTTTCATTTTTGACTATTAGACAAACTAATTCAAATTCCTTATTTGCTGCTTTATAGAAGTAATTTTTAAAATTTAAGATCAATAGATATTAGCCAAACTTAGATTGTACTGCTAGAGGAAAGAAGATACTCCAGAGGAAATTAAACTTGATCTTCATCATAACACATACGGATCCATATGATTTGAAATGTTTTACTGCTAATAAATTTTTATCAGTTTATTTCATTATACTTAGTTCCCAAATTTAAAAAGTCAGAACAATTAAGTGTTCCAACACTGTGCTACACATCCTCAAAAGTCTAAAATAAGACAAAATTTTCAACTCCACTTGAAGTAAAAATAATTTAAAGGATAAAATTTTTGCAAGAGTATAAAAGACTGAGCTGGTGAACTTCAAACTCCCATAACCACCAAAGGGAAATTCAGAATTGTGGTCATTTACCAAAACCCATAATTCCTTATCCCAAATTAGCATCAAGATAAACAACAAACTCAATTAAACCAGAATAATATTACCCATCTCAATCTGGTTAATCTATAAATCTCTTTACTCCTCACTAATTAAATTTCAAAACAACTTTGACGAATAAATCAATTTCAGACTTCCTGAAAGATAAATCTATATATAAACCACACAAATTTCATTTAACGATTAATTTGTCAATTATCTTCCTAAACAAACACTCATATACAGTAGGTCACAAAAGTTGAATGTCTAATCTGCTAATAAATCTGAGAACAAAACACCACAACCATAAAAATATAAACTCGTAAACCGTACACATATAGAAAAGTCAGGTTACTAAAATGTAAAATTGGTTGAAAATGAGAGGCGAGAATGAAAATTAAACCTAGAAATTGTTTCTTCGTTCTTCTTTTGGCCGTCCGTTTGGGCTTTCTCTTTGATCTGCTGCAGTGCATGCCTAAATTACCCCTTTCTTTTTAAATGATAAATGCAAACCTTGTCACAAATGCTCAAGATCTTCTTTCGTACGTGCCTCCTCAGCTGATGGCCACAGTGGTAGCCGAAGAAGACAGAAAGTAAGAAGACAGTGGACAGTGGAGAAGACAGTAGAGAAGATGAGGGAGAAATGGTGGACCGAAATGAAGGGGAAGGGAGGAAAGGGAGAACGGGTGGGCCGGATGAGTAAATGGAGGAGGAGGTGATGGCAGATGTTGAGGGGGGAAATTGTAGAGAGAATGAGGAGCCTCTCTCTCTAACTTTTGCTACTTGGAACCCTTAGAGGATGCAATCACGTTTTTTATTTTATTTTAAGTTTTAACTTAGCATTGTTTTTTGCTCCGTATTTTTTACATAGATAACGTTTTAAAAAAAACGTTATTTAGTTAAAACACAAAAATGGCCTTTTAAATAGATAACGTTTTTTTATATATATCTACAACGTTTTGTTAAAAAATGTTGTGAAAAAAAATACCACAATATTTTTATAAAAAATGTTGTGGTTTAAGTGTTGTCTATTTACTACTTTGTAGTAGTGAGAAGAAGCGAGTCGGGAGGAGATTTTAAAAAGAGGAGATTCAACAATGACAATACGAAGATGTCAGCACCAGCAGCAACTGGTTCCAAGGAAGGAGAACGACCACCGGTCATATGCTATAAGTGCGGAAAAGAAGGACATATCAGCCCAAATTGCCCACAACAGTTTAAGGTATGTTACAATTGTAGAAAGGAAGGACATATCGCTCGAGATTGCACTGTATCGAAACCAAGTCCAGCGGGGATGGTGACTCAAAAGGCTGTCCCAGAAAAGTCAAAGTCAACAGTTCCTAGAAGAGCATTTTTCGTGACTTGTCAGAATGCGAGGAACCCGAACGAAGTTAGCACGAGTTAGTTAATTATAAATTTTTGTAAAGTTTATACCTTATTAGATACCGATTCTACCCATTCTTTATCTCTCCTACTTGTGCTCAACGTTTAAACTTGATTCCGGAGAAGTTAGACTTTGACCTATCTGTGGAAACTCCGTTAGGAGAAACTTTCTTACATCCACTGTTTATAAATATTGTTTGATCCAAGTTGGCACCATCACATTACCTGTTGACCTTATTTCTTTAAAGATACTTATTTTTGATGTGATTTTAAGGATTGATTGATTAACTACTCATCATGCCAAAATTGATTGCTTTCGTAAAGTTGTTAGTTTTCATATTCCTAAGCAACCTGTTATTCGAATTCAAGCAACCAAACCATTGAAGTCAAACTCTTTAATATCAAGCCATAAAGCCAGTCGCTTATTTAAAAACAGATGTCAAACTTTCTTAGCCCATGTCATGGACTTGAACAAAAAATACGTCAGATTTGAATGATATTTTTGTTATTAGTAAAATCCCTGACGTATTTCCTGAAGAATTTATTGGCCTACGTCCAGAGCGTGATATTAAATTTTATATCATCTTTGAATCTGGTACAAAACTCACTTCTAAAATCTCATATCGAATGGCTCCTATTGAACTTCAGGAGTTAAAAACCTAACTGTAGAAGTTTGTACCCGAGCCTTTATCTGGTGACTTCCTTTGTGGAATACACCGAAGCCAGACTCAACGTAGGGGACGCCATATTCGTGCGGTAGTAAATTGATAGGTGTCATTGTGACGTGCTATCCAAGATTGGGATATGAGTCACAGTTGAGAGCAACCTAAGCAACCTAAGTCATTAATTGAAATACGTAGCTTTCTATGCTTAATTAGTTATTATCAAAGATTTTGTGGAATGATTTTCTCGAATTGCTACTCCATTAACTCAGTTGACTTATAGAGATAAAAAATTTGAATGGAACAAGGAATGTGGAAAGAGCTTTGAAGAACTCAAGAGGAGACTCATTTCGGCACATGTTCTGACCATAGCATCCAGAAAAAGTGAACGTGGTAGCTGACGTGTTGAGTAAAACATCGTATACGAGTACAAGTGCGATATTGTCAAAGACCCATTTTGTATGACTTACAAATGATAGAGATAGAGTTGAAGACTCTAGGTACCCATGTGATGATATACGAGTAGAATCGACTTTTATCGATAAAGTTAAAATTGCTCAAGCTACACACCGGAGCTGATCATATGAAGAAGGAGGTGCAAGAAGTTATTATTCCAAAAGCGAGAATTGGCGATGTAAGGAAAGCTCAAACCTTCAATTTATTGGTCCATTTGAAATCCTCGATCGAGTAAGAACTGTGGCCTATAGACTCGCTTTACAGTCAAGTATGACGAGTGTTCATAACGTTTTTCACGTATCGAAGTTACGAAATTATGTGGACGACCCAAACCACGTCATTGAGTTAGAACCGGACGAGATAACTGAAGACTTAACGTACAGGGAGGTACCTGTCAAGATTTTAGATAGGAAGGAGCATATCCTACGCACAAAGATTATACCCCAAGTCAAAATTTTGTGGAGGAACCATGCTATTAAATAAATGACCTGGGAGTTAGAAACGGAAATGAAAGCGAGGTATCCTCATCTTTTCGAAACACCAGGTACGTACGTCAATTTCGAGGACAAAATTTTATAAGGAGGGGAAGTTGTAAGACCCCAAATTATTAATAAATGAAATTTAATTTTCTCTATTTATTATTTTGAAATAGTAAGGGTTGATTTGATTAATGTGGTTAGTTATGGGTAAAATGCGCGAATATTTTAAAAATAAGCAGGTGGTTATAAAATATTCATTGTTGTCGGGGAATATTCGTTTGATCATGGAATATTCTTGTTGTTGGGAAATATTCGTACGACGGTGCAGTCTTTTGGTGGGCCCATAACGAAAAGCGATTGGATGAAGAAAACGACAAGTATAAGTTGTTTATAAATAACGGTGTAGTTGTTACCGTTAATACTGTTGGAATACCCGGTGGTTAAAACTCAGTAATACGCGTTGTTGCACAGTAGCACACGGTATTGTACCAATTATTAATTCTTACCTAAGAAGGCACTACTCAATAATGGTTACAGTAATTACTGTTCAGTATTTTATTTTATTGTTTCAATAATTGTCACTACACAGTATTTTCTATTATCGGAGCAATAATTCATATTATCTGAATAATATTATTAGATAACATTATTGGTAATGTCTAGAAAGTTCTGTCTAAAGAGAGGTTTGGTCACCTAATTGCGCGCCAGTAAGAAGAAATCCTTATTGGAAAGCCCCCTCTTTCTTGGGAACAGCTTGGTTGTCAATATTGTGATTCTGTAATATTATTTGTGAATAATTAATTATTGATTTATATGATGAGGAAAATATTGATTTTATGTGGATATAGATGGAAAAAAATTTTAAAGTGACAATTGTTAAAAATTGATATTTTATCTTTTTCTGATAAAATAATATTTTATTATATTATTATAATATAATAATGATGATATTTTTACAATGAATGTGAGATATATGAGTATATGAGAAGAAAGAGTATTTTTATTACATTAAATGATTAACACGTGTTTTGTGTGTCGGTGGACCCCATTTCTTGACTGAAATTTGATTATAGCCTGTAAAATCGCCCGTTTGTGGATTTCGGTCAATTTCTGTTTGGAATTTGGAAAAACTTTCTTCTGCAAAGTTGTAGAGAATTGAATTTTCTATAGATAGTCGTAAGATTCGAATTTTCTAATAAAAGAGCTATTTATTGTAAATTATTGAAATTTCGGTATATCGGGTGTGAATTGATTTTTGGAGTTTAAATGATTTTTGTTAGAAAAACGTTTTTTGTACTTTGGTGGCCCTCACTTGCACATGTTAATGGCTGAATTCAAGTATCTAGAGGTGGGCTTGAATATTTTGTAATTATATTATTATTATATTCAATTTTTTGCTTTGGTGTTCTAAGCATTTTCTTATAAATAGGGTGCTTAGGTTAGAATTGAAAATCACACCAGAAACTACAGATTTCTCTCTTTCTCTCTCTATAATATCGAGCGTATTTTGTGAGTATTTTACTAATTTGAGTATTGCTATACAGTGCAAGTTCTTTCAATACTATATCAAGTATTCCAGTCAGAAGTACTATTCTTTCTAAGGTAAGGGATGTTATTTTCTTCATAAGTGATATTATTTCTTCAATATCATTATGCCGAAATATTTGTTGGAACTTTTTATCAAATTTGGAACTTTTTTATGTCGGGATTACTATTCATGAGTTACTATTCATGAGTTACTATTCACGAGTTACTATTTATGAGTACTATTCACGAAGCATGATGATGTTTTTTGTGAAATTTCTATCTTTTAGTGTCGGAGTTACTATTCACGTATACGGCACTATTCACGTATACGACACAATTCAAGAATACGGCACTATTCACTAAAAAATGAAATTTTCTTCTTTTCGTCCAAAATATCTATTCTGGATACTAGCTTTGATTGTATCCATGTTTTGATCATTCTTGAATTTTACTCCACTATGATTATTTATGCAGTATTTTTGGACATGGAATAGCTGAAATACGAATCCTTAATATTTATTCTTTTGTTTCACTGGATTCGTTTTCTTTAAAATATTTTTCATCATCCTCAGTCCTAAATGATGATGTTACTGAATATCTTTGGCCTGTAGTGCAAAGATGAATGATTTCTGATGAATATCTTTGGCCCGTAGTGCGAAGATGAACAGGTGTTTAGATGAACATGACCAACTGATGAATATCTTTGGCCTGTAGTGCAAAGATGAATAATTGATTCCAGATATATTTTGATTGATGTTACTGGGATAAAATATAGACGATGAACTTTTAAATTCATATATAGAAGATAGTAGATTTCATTCTCTACTAAACTACTCTTCTAATGATTATTATTTCCGCTGCGAATATTGATTTAAAACTTGTTGTCTATTGTATTCTATTAAATTTTTCCCTGTTGAAGACTAACGATAATTTGTTCTGTATTATCTTAGTCATAATGTTCTTTACTGGGCTAGTTGAGCTCACTCTTTTCCTTGTTGTTCCATTTTTCTTCTCAGGAGGCGAGAATGTAGCGATTACTAGTCGGGGTGTGGAATGATGGTTCTAGAAGTGGTTCTAGTAGTCCTCACTATTCTGTAAAATAGTGTATTAATAATTGTAATGAGGACTTATTTAAGTGTGGATATTATCTAGATGACAATATTTGTATTTAAACTCACAGTTTAAATGTTGTCATATTTTGCACGACAATTATTTTAATAAAGTTGTAGTTGTTTCTGTACCATGTATTTTGGCGACTCAGAATGGGTTGTGGATTGGACCTATTTTGGGGGCATCACAACAAAGTTATTAATATTATTATTTGCAATATTGACGATGTCTAGAAGTTCTATCAAGGAGAGGTTTGGTCACCTAATTGTGCGCTAATAGGGAGAAATCCTTATTGGAAAGCCCTATCTTTCCTGAGAACGACCTGGTTGTTAAATATTGTGAATTATAATAATGATAATAAAGGTTGTTAAAAATATTGAGAGAATTTTTATGAGGTAATTTGTTGTTTATTAGTTGGACCTCCATTTACTCATTTTTCAAAACTGCCAGTAGAAGTTATCTCAGTTTTGTTTTATATATATATATATATATATATATATATATATATATATATATATATATTATAAGTTTTGTTTTATTAGATTATAAATAGAATATATTATATTTTATTAAAATTTTTTGTTTTATTAGATTATTTTACTGCACAGTAAAATCAAATTTTCAGAAAATTTTCCGCCGGTTGCGCCTGTGAATCAAAACTACTGTGCGTCCGTGATTATTTCCAAATAGTATCTGTGACGCCCCCAAAATAGGTATACATCACCTATTCTGAGTCGCCAAATACATGGTACATAATACAAATACAATCTTAAATATACAACATGAGTTGTGAGTTTTAATACAAATATTGTCTTCTAGACATTATACAAACTCAAAATAAGTCCTCAATACATTTATTGTCACACTATTTAACAGAATAGTGAGGACTACTAATGCTATCATCTGGACCGTCACTCCGTTTCCCGACTACTCCCGGCTACGTTCTCATTTCCTGAAGAGAACAGTGAAAGAAAGGGTGAGCTCAACTAGCCCAGTAACAAATATTATGACTAAGATAATACAAAATAAATTATCATTAGCCTTTAATAGTGTTAAACTGATACAATATGACAACCATCAAGTTTAACTACAAGCAATCCATTAAAAGAGTCAAGTAGAGAATAAAATCTACTATCTTTTATGATTTAAAAGGTTTTGCATCACTTTTATCGCTGAGGCTCAGCTTAATAAATAATCCACATCATCGAATCACCCCTGCACTACGACCAAGGATATTTTTTAGTATCACGATCACAAATTATCCATGCACTACGGACCAAGGATATTTGTGTATTCATTAATGGTCATGTACATGCCAATAACTGTCCATCAATGCACTACAGGCTAATGAGGACTTTTACCACATCATTTGTAACATTACGGTCATGATTACACCGAATAATCCCTGGTCATAATCATACCAAGTTCATCTATGCACTACAGGCCCCAGATGACTTTCAACAAAATATAAACATGAGGATGATGACAATGATATAAGAATTCAATAAAATAAGTTCAAGAATTAATTTGTCTAGGAACCAATAACGTCCAAATTGTCAACATGATATTTCTTTGTGGAGTAAAATTTAAGAATGCTCAGAAGAATATTTTAATGAAAAGATACTGGATAAAGCGCAAATATCAAGGATATTCAACTAATTTCATGGAGTATAGAAGTCAAAACTTTAACCAACTGAGTATAATAAAGAATGGAATAACAAAAGAAATCACCAGGCATGCGATTGACCGCACAGGCAGGTTATTCCAACAGAATACTAAATAACGGAATCAGGTCCGGCGTAAAACGCATAGATAGGATATTCCAACATAATAATAAAGACGGAATCAGGTCTGTACACAGATAGGATATCCCAACAGAATAATAAAGAATGGAATAATAGAAGAATTTCACCAAGTATGCGGTACTTCGCATAGACAGGATATTCCAACATAATAACAAAGAATGGAATAACAGAAGTTCTCTTTATGAAGACGAAAGAAAGAAATAATACCCCATACCTTAGAAAAAAAACTGGATACTAGAGTAGAAAGGTAGCAGACTTCTATTCTTCTTTCTCTCTAAAATTTCTCTCTATAATAATTGCTCTAAAGCTTTTGTGAATTGGTGAGAAATGAAGGAAGGATGAGCTTCTATTTATAGGAAAATATAGTTTCGCTAATTGCACGTTTTGGGGTTCGAAATATTACAGTATAATACCTTCCTCTTTTTTTTTTTTTTTTAATTTAGTCCTGCAAGTATTATCAAACTTGCACCACCTCCCCTAATAGTAAATAATGTGAATCAATAGTACAATCATGTAAATAAATAGTATAATCATGTGAAAAAATTAATTACAGTATAGTACCTTCAAATATACCTCTATTTTTAACTTAGTCATGCAAGTATTATCAATCTTGCACCAACTCCCCTAATAGTACATGAATGTGATTCAATAGTACCCACATGTAAACAAATAGTTATATAAGCATGTGAATTAGTAGTAATTAAGTGCTCATTTATCCGATAAATTACCCGATTTATCAATATAACCCCCAAACATCAATTATCATCGAAATAGATGTCGATTTCCATTAACACTAATAATCCCAACACAATGGAACTATCAAATTCATCTTTAATCAACACAACTTATTCATCATTAATATTATAACTCACAATATTTAACAACCAGACCGTTCTCAGGAAAGAGGGGGCTTTCCGATAAAGATTTCTCCTTATTGGCGCGCAATTAGGTGACCAAACCTCTCCTTGACAGAACTTTCTAGACATTGTCAATATTGCAAATAATAATATGAATAACTTTGTCGTCTCAATTATTGATTTAATAATAATAAATATTATGCAGATGATACTGTAACAATAATTGAATCAATAATATGAGAGATATGATGCAGCAATTACTGTAGCAATAATTAAGTATAACTGAGTGACTTTTCACGTAAGCATCAATAATCAATACCGTGTGTTACTATGCAACCATGCGTATTACTGTACTTTTACTACCAGGTAGTTCAACAGTTAACGGTAAAACTTCCGCCGTTATTTTCATAAAGTATTTTTGTCATTTTCTCAATCCGACAATAATTTCGTTGTGGGGTCCACCAATGATTGTGTCGTTGTACAAATATTCCCTGCTAAAACAAATATTCCCCGACCAATCAAATATTATATAACAATTTGCGTACTTTGCAAAACTTGTAAATAATACCCACAACTATAACATTATATCAAATCTACACTATAATATTCAAAAATATATTTCGAGAAAAATTAATCTTTATTCAAAAGGTTGGGGTCTTACAACCTCCCCTTCTTATGAAATTTCTTCCTCGAAATTAGGGTGCGTACCTAGTAAGTCGAAGAGGTGAGGATACCTTGATTTCATTTCAGATTCTAACTCTCAGGTCATTTCCTCAACATCGTGGTTTCTCCACAAAACTTTGACTTGAGACATAACCTTGGAGCGTAGAATATGTTCCTTCTTATCCAAGATTTTAATAGGAACCTCTTCATACGTTAAATCTTCATCTATCTCGTCTGGTTCTAATTCAATAATGTGGTTCGGGTCTTTCATATATTTACGTAACATAGATATGTGAAAAACATTATGAACACGAGACATACTTGGCGGTAACGCAAGTCTATAGGCCACGGTTCCTACTCGATTGAGGATTAAAAATGGGCCAATGAATCGAGAATTGAGCTTTCCTCTCTTTCCAAATCTCGTAACTCCTTTCCATGGAGCAACACGTAACAACACATGATCTCCAATATCGAATTCTACGTCCTTTCGATGAAAATCAGCATAACTCTTTTGTCGATCTTGTTAGGCTTTTATACGTTGTCGGATTGTTTGAATCTTTTTCGTAGTCATACGTACCAACTCCGGTCCCAACAACGTTGCTTCACCCACCTCATCCCAGCATACTGGAGAATGACACTTTCTTCCATACAACGCCTCAAATGGAGCCATGCCAATACTTGCTTGATAACTGTTGTTGTAGAAAAACTCCACCAATGGTAAGAACTTGTCCCAACTTCCTTTGAAGTCAAGGACACGGAGTCTTAATAGATCTTCAAGAGTTTGAATAGTCCTCTCCGACTGCCTGTCTGTCTAAGGATGATATGCCCAGCTAAATAGTAAATCTGTGCCCATAGCTTTCTGCAAACTAAACCAAAATCGTGAAGTGAATCTTGGGTCTCGATTAGAAACTATGGATACTAGCATACCATGCAGTCTTACAATCTCGTTCATTTACATACTAGCAAGATGTTCAAGTGTATAAGTTTCTCGTATTAATAAGAAATGAGCAGACTTGGTCAATCTATCAACAATGACCCAAATTCCATCTATGCCTTGAGAAACCTTGGGAAGACCAGTAACAAAATCCATAGTAATGTGCTCCCACTTCCATTTTGGAATTTCAAGTGGTTGCAATGGACCTTTTGGTACTTGATGCTCCGCGTTGACTCGTTGACAAGTTACACACCTTGAGATAAATTCTGCTATCTCTCTCTTCATATTGCTCCACCAAAATATATGTCGAAGATCATGATACATCTTGGTACTCCCAGGATGGATTGCAAACGGTGTGTTGTGCACCTCCATCATGATTTTATACTTTAAATCAGGGTTGTTAGGAATACAAAGTCTGGAGTTGACTCGAAGTATTCCTTCTTCATCGATTCTTGCTTTCGGCATAGCACCTTCTTGCACTTTCTTCCTCATACGCATTAGCTCCAGGTCTGTAACTTGATCAGCTTTAACTTTATAGATTAAAGTCGGTTCTACTCGTATGTTTGCCATCATCATGTGGGTCCCTGGAGTCTTTAACTCTATCTCCATCCTTTGCAAGTCATACAAAATGGGCCTTTGCGTTAACAATATCGCACTCGTACCCGCATATGAACTTCTACTCATTGCGTCTGCTACTACGTTCGCTTTACCAAGATGGTATTGAATGGTATGATCATAATCTTTCAACAGTTCAAGCCAACGTCATTGCCCCATGTTGAGTTCCTTTTGGGTGTAGAAATATTTGAGGCTTTTATGATCTGTAAAGGCCTCCACTTTCTCCTCATACAAGTAATGCCTCCAAATTTTAAACGCAAAAACGACTGCTGCCAACTCTAGATCATGAGTAGGATAATTCCTCTCATATTCTTTGAGTTGTCTTGAGGCATAGGCTATGACTTTCCCATGTTGCATGAGAACACATCCTAACCCTTTGCCCGATGCATCACTGTAGATGACAAATCCCTCCGAGCCAGATGGTATTGTCAGAACAGGTGCTGAAATGAGTCTTCTCTTGAGTTCTTGAAAACTCTTCTCACATTCCTCGCTCCAACCGAACTTTGTATCTTTTGGAGTCAGCTGAGTTAATGGAGTAGCGATTCGAGAAAATCCTTCCACGAATCTCCGATAATAACCAGCTAATCCGAGAAAGCTACGTACTTCGGTCGCTGATTTTGGTTGCTCCTAGCTTTGAATTGCTTCAATCTTTGCTGGGTCAACAGATATTCTATGATTTGATATCACGTGCCCAAGGAATGCAACTTTCTCAAGCCAGGACTCACATTTCTTCAACTTGGCATATAGCTTGTTTTCACGTAGCTTTTGGGTATCAGCCTCAAGTGTTGCTCATGGTCTTTACGGCTTTTGGAGTAAATGAGGATGTCATCAATAAAGACGACCACAAAGTGATCTAAATATTCCTTGAATACTCGGTTCATCATATCCATGAAGGCGCAGGAGCATTAGTCAATCCAAAGTACATGACTAGGAATTCATAATACCCGTACCGAGTTCTGAAAGCCATCTTTGGAATGTCATCGGTTCTAATCTTCAATTGATGATATCCTGAATGGAGATCAATCTTTGAAAAGAATTTAGCGCCTTGCAACTGGTCAAACAGGCCATCAATACGTGGCAATGGGTACCTATTTTTTATGGTGACATGATTCAACTCCCGATAATCAATACAAAGTCGTATACTCCCATCTTTCTTCTTCACGAATAGAACAGGAGCACCCCAAGGAGACGTACTAGGACGAATGAAACCGATGTCTAACAATTCCTGCAATTGGGTCTTTAACTCCTGAAGTTCAATAGGAGCCATTTGATATGGAGCTTTAGAAATGGGTTTTGTACCGGGTTCAAGGTCAATAAAAATTCAATTTCACGCTCTTGGGGTAGGCCAGGAAGTTCTTCAGGGAATACGACAGGAAATTTATTAACAATAGAAATATCATTCAAAACTGACGTATTTTTGTTTAAATCCGTGACATGAGCTAAGAAAGCTTGACATCCGTTTTTCAATAATCGAATAGCTTTATGGCTTGAGAAGACCGTGATTGATTTTAATGGTTTGGTTGCTTGAATTCGCATAATAGGTTGATTAGGAATATGAAAGCTAACAACCTTACGAAAATAATTAATTTTTGCATGATGAATAGTTAACCAATCAATCCCTAAAATCACATCAAATGCAAGTATTTTCAATGAAATAAGATCGACAGGTAATGTGAGGGTACCGATTTGAACCAAACAAGACTTATAAACAGTGGATGTAATGAAGGTTTCTCCCAATGGAGTTTCAACAGATAAGTCAAAGTCTAATTTCTCCGGAGTCAAATTTAAACGTTGAGCGCAAGTAGGAGAAATAAAAGAATGGGTAAAACTGGTATCAAATAAGGTATATGTGACACCCCCAAAATAGGTATACATCACCCATTCTGAGTCACCAAATACATGATACAAAAACTAATACAACTTCAGTAATACAATTGTCGTGCAAAATACGACAACACATATACTGTGAGTTTGAATACAAATACTGTCTACTAGAGAGTATATAAACTCAAAAGGATTCATCATTACAATTATTAATACACTATTTTACAAAATAGCGAGGACTGCTAAACAACTTTCCATCACTCCGTACCCCGAGTAGTTCCTGCTATGTTCTCACCTCCTGAGAAGAAAAATAGAACAAAAAGGAAAAGGGTGAGCTCAACTAGCCCAGTAAAGAATATTATGACTAAGATAATATACAACAAATTATCATTAGTCTTCAACTGGGAATAATCTGATAAAATATAATAGACAACAAGTTTTAGATCAACAACTGCAGCGGAAACAACAATCCATTAGAAGAGTCAAGTAGAGAAAGAATTCAACTATCTTCTAAGATTTAAAAGTTCATCATCAATATTTTATCCCTATAACATCAATCAATATACATCTTGAATCAAATATTCATCTTGGCACTACAGGCCAAAGATATTCATTTGTATCACCAGTTGGTCATGTTCATCTCAACTTCTGTTCATCTTTGCACTACGGGCCAAAGATATTCATTAGGTAATCATTCATCTTTGCACTAGAGGCCAAAGATATTCATCAGTTAATCATTCATCTTTGCACTAGAGGCCAAAGATATTCATCAGTTAATCATTCATCTTTGCACTACAGGCCAAAGATCTTCATCAATATCATCATTTAGGACTGAGGATGATGAAAAATATTTTAAAGAAAACGAATCCAGTGAGATAAAAGATCAAATATTAGGGATTCGTATTACAGTTTATCCAAGTTCAATAATACTCCGAAATAACTAATTTTGAAGCAGAATTCAAAAATAATGATCAAAACATGGATACAATCAAAGATAGTAACCATAATAGACAACTTGGACAAAAAGAAGAAAATTTTATTTTTTTGGTGAATAGTGCCGTATTCGTGAATAGTGCCGTATACATGAATAGTGTCGTATACGTGAATAGTAACTCCGACACAAAAAGTTCTAAATTTGATTAAAAGTTCATACCAATATTTCGGCATAATGATATTGAAGAAAATATCATTTTAAGAAGAAAATAACATCCCTTACCTTGCAAAGACAGTACTTCTGACTGGAATACTGGATATAGTCCTGAATGAACTTACACTGTATAACAACACTCAAAGTACTAAAATACTCACAAAATACGCTCAATATTATAGAGAGAGAAAGAGAGAAAATTTATGAATTCTGGTGTGATTTTCAATTCTAACTAAGCACCCTATTTATAGGAAAATGCTTAGAACGCCATAAAAGACTAACCTGCTACCTGATGGCTTTACCTGTTACTATTGCCACCAACCACATTTGAAATTCAGTTGAGCACATTTCTCACCAACCAATTCTAGAATTTTCCAAAATATTTTATCAATTAAACAATAATCAGAAACTTTAATAATTCATAGAAAATAGTCTATTTATCAGAAAAAATCGAAACTGGCGTGTTTTCCATAGGAAATTTAATTCTCTACCACTTTGTAGAAGAAAGGTTTTCCAAATTCCAATTAGAAAATATCTGAAATCCACAAACGGATGATTTTTAAATACTTTCAATCCGACAAAATACTGATAAAATACCTCAGCATTAATTCCTTCATTAGTAACCACATAAATAAATTCATCATTTATATCCACATCAAAAATAAATATTTTCTTATCATATGAATCAATAATTAATTATTCACAAATAATATTACAGAATCACATTTATGACAACTAGGATGTTCCCAGGAAAGAGGGGGCTTTCCGATAAGGATTTCTCCTTACTGGCACATAATTATGTGACTAAACCTCTCCTTGACAGAACTTTCTAGACATTGTCAATAATACTATCTAATAATATTATTCCAAATAATATGAATTATTGATCTGATAATGGAGATGATGTGCAGTGATAATTATTGAAACAACAATAATATAAATATCAACGTAGCAATTATTGAATCAATAAAATCAAATATTGAACAGTAACTACTGTAACAATTATTGAGCAGTGCCTCCTTACGTAAGGATCAATAATTCAGCAATACTGTGCAATACCGTGTGCTACTGTGCAACAACGCGTATTACTTTACTTTACCCACCGGGTATTTCAACAGTGTTAACGGTAACGATTATGTCGTTATTTATAAAAACTCAATTTTTGTCGTTATCTTCATCCGACCGTTATCCGTTATGGGGCCCACAAATGGCTGCACCGTCGTACGAATATTCCCCGACAAAAAGAATATTCTACAACCAAACGAATATTCCCCGGCAATTGAATATTTTATAATCACTTGCTTATTTTGCAAAATTTGCACATATCACTCATAACCAAAGTATTATATCAAATTAATACCTTATTATTCACAATAATAATTAGAGGAAATTCGATATTATTCATTAAAAAGTTGGGGTCTTACAACCTCCCCTCCTTATGAAATTTCATCCTCGAAATTGACGTACGTACCTGGAGTTTCGAAAAGGTGAGGATACCTCGCTTTCATTTTTGATTCCAACTCCCAGGTCATTTCTTCAATAGCATGGTTTCTCCACAAAACCTTAACTTGTGGTATAACCTTCGTGCGTAGGACATGCTCTTTCCTATCCAAGATCTTAACAGGTACCTCTTCGTACGTTAAATCTTCAGCTATCTCGTCTGGTTCTAACTCAATAATGTGGTTCGGGTCTTTAACATATTTACAAAGCATAGATATGTGAAAAATATTATGAACCCGAGACATGCTTGGAGGTAATAGGCAACATTTTCTATTCGGTCAAGAATCTCAAATGGACCAACAAATCGTGGATTGAGCTTTTTTCTCTTCCCAAATCTTGTAACTCCCTTCCATGGTGCAACACGTAACAATAAATGATCCCCAATATTAAATTTCACGTCCTTCTGATGAAGATCCGCATAACTCTTTTGTCGATCCTGTGCCGTTTGTATACGTTATCGAATCGTTTGGATCTTTTCTGTAGTTATGCGTACCAATTCTGGTCCCAACAATGTTGCTTCACCCACCTCGTCCCAGCATACTGGAGAACAACATTTTCTTTCATACAACGCCTCGAATGGAGCCACACCTATGTTTACCTGATAACTGTTGTTGTAGGAGAATTCTACCAATGGTAGGTATTTATCCCAACTCCCTTTGAAATCTAGGACACACAGTCTTAATAGATCTTCAATAGTTTGAATAGTCCTCTCTGATTATCCGTCTGTTTGAGGATGGTATGTCGAACTGAATCGTAAATCTGTGCCCATAGCTTTCTGCAAGCTAACCCAAAATCTTGAAGTGAATCTTGGGTCACGATCCAAAACTATGGATACTGGCATGCCATGAAATCTCACAATCTCATTCACGTACATACTAGCAAGACGTTCAAGGGAATAAGTCTCACGTATAGGCAAGAAATGGGCAGACTTGGTTAATCTATCAACAATAACCCAAATCGCATCTATGACTTGAGATACCTTAGGAAGACCCGTAACGAAATCCATAGTAATGTGTTCCCACTTCCATTTTGGAATCTCAAGTGGTTGTAATGGACCCTTTGGTACTTGATGCTCCGCCTTTACACGTTGACAAGTTAAACACCTCGAGATAAACTCTACGATCTCTCTTTTCATATTGCTCCACCAAAATGTATGTCGAAGATCATGATACATTTTGGTACTTCCAGGATGGATTGCAAATGGTGTGTTGTGTGCCTCCATCACGATTCTATGCTTCAAGTTAGAATCGTTAGGAACACAAAGTCTGGAGTTGACTCGAAGTATTCCTTCTTCATCGATTCTTGCTTCTGGAATAGCACCTTCTTGTACTTTCTTCTTCATACGCATCAGCTCCATGTCCGTAGCTTGAGCAGCTTTAACTTTATCGATTAAAGCCGGTTCTACTCGTATGTTTGATATCATCACGTGGGTACTTGGAGCCTTCATCTCTATCCCCATCCTTTGCAAGTCATACAAAATGGACCTTTGTGTTAACAACATTGCACTCGTACCCGTATATGATGTTCTACTCAATGCGTCAGCTACTACGTTTGCTTTTCTAGGATGATATTGGATAGTATGATCATAATCTTTCAACAACTCGAGCCAACGTCGTTGCCGCATATTGAGTTCCTTTTTGGTGAAGAAATACTTTAGGCTTTTATGATCTGTATAGATCTCCACTATCTCCCCATACAGGTAGTGTCTCTAGATCTTCAACGCGAAAACGACTGCTGCTAACTCTAAATCATGAGTAGAATAATTCATCTCATATTCTTTGAGTTGTCGCGAGGCATAGGCTATAACTTTCCCATGTTGCATGAGAACACATCCTAACCCTTTGCCTGAAGCATCGCTGTAGATAACAAATCCATCCGAACCAGATGGTATTGTCAAAACAGGTACTGAAATGAGTCTTCTCTTGAGTTCTTAAAAACTCTTCTCACAATCCTCGCTCCAATCGAATTTTGTATCCTTACGAGTCAGCTGAGTTAACGGAGTAGCGATTCGAGAAAATCCTTCCACGAATCTCCGATAGTAACCAGCTAAGCCTAGAAAGCTACGTACTTCGGTCACCGACTTTGGTTGCTCCCAACTTTGTATGGCTTTAATCTTTGTCGGGTCGACCGATACTCCATGTTTTGACACCACGTGCCCAAGGAATGCTACTTCCTCAAGCCATAACTCACATTTCTTCAGCTTGGCATATAGCTTGTTATCACGATGCCTTTGCAGTACCAGCTTCAAATGGCATTCATGATCTCCACGGCTTTTGGAATAGATGAGGATATCATCAATAAAGATAACAACGAACTGATCCAAATATTCTTTAAACACACGGTGCATCATATCCATGAAAGCAGCAAGAGCATTAGTCAATCCAAAAGACATGACTAAGAATTTGTAATGCCCGTACCGAGTTCTAAAGGCAGTCTTTGGAATATCCTCAGTTTTAATCTTCAGCTGATGATATCCAAAACGAAGATCGATCTTTGAAAAGAATTGTGCTCCTTACAACTGGTCAAACAGGTCATTAATGCGAGGTAGCGGATACCTATTCTTGTTGGTGACATGGTTTAATTCTCGGTAGTCAATACAAAGTCGCATACTCCCGTCTTTCTTCTTTACGAATAACACAGGAGCACCCCAAGGAGATGTACTAGGACGAATGAAACCGATATCCAACAACTCATGTAGTTAGACCTTTAACTCCTGAAGTTCAATAGGAGCCATTCGATATGGGGTTTTAGAAATGGGTTTTGTACCCGATTTAAGGTCAATAAAGAATTTAACATCACGTTCTGCGGGTAGACCGGGAAGTTCTTCAAGAAATACGTCAGGAAATTCACTAACAATAGAAATAGTATTCAAATCTGACGTGTTTTTGTTCAAGTCCGTGACATGGGCTATGAAAGCTTGACATCCGTTTTTCAATAAACGAATAGCTTTATGGCTTGATATGACATTGATTGACTTTAATGGTTTGGTTGTTTGAATTCGCATAATAGGTTGGTTAGGAATATGAAAACTAACAACCTTACGAAAATAATCAATTTTAGCATGATGCGTGGTTAACCAATCAATCCTTAAAATCACATCAAATGCAAGAATTTTCAACGAAATAAGGTCGGCATGTAATGTGATGGTACCGACTTGATTCAAGCAAGATTTATAAACAGTGGATGTAATGAAAGTTTCTCCTAACGGAGTCTCAACAGATAAGTCAAGGTCTAATTTCTCCGGAGTCAAGTTTAAACGTTGAGCACAAGCAGGAGAAATAAAAGAATGGGTAGAACCGGTATCTAATAAGGTATAAACTTCGTAAAAGTTTATGATTAGCTTACCCGTGATCACCTTGTGAGACCCCAGATTTTATGAATACATATTTAATTTTCTCGAAATAATTTTTTGAATATTATGGTGTGAATTTGAGATAATGTTATAGTTGTGGGTAGTATTTATAAATTTTGAAAAGTATGCAAGTTGTTGTATAATATTCGATTGGTCGGAAAATATTCTTTTTGTCGGGAAATATTCGTACGATGGCACAATCATTGGTGGACCCCACAACGGAATTATTGTCGGATTGAGAAAACGACAAAAATATTTTTATGAAAATAACGGCAGAAGTTTTACCATTAACTGTTGAAACACCCGGTGTTAAAAGTACAGTAATACGTGTGGTTGCATAGTAGCACACGGTATTGATTATTGATGCTTATGTGATAAGTCACTCAGTTTTGTTTTATTGGTATTATTACTGTAATAAAACAGAATACTTTTATAAAGTTATTCTATAAATAGAATATATTATATTCTATTATGCATAGTGTTGCATAGTGTCTGCATAGTATTTTGTATAGTAAAATCTTTTTATATAAAATAAAATACTTTTATAAAGTTATCAGTGTTTATTAGACAATAATTAGAATATATTATATTTTATTATGCATAGTATTTGTATAGTGCCTGCATAGTATTTGCATAGTAAAATCTTTTATAAAGTTATTCGTTTTATTAGATTATAAATAGAATATATTTTATTTTATTTAAAAAATTTTGCTTTAAATATGGACCGTCAGATTAAAGTAAATCAATCTGGACCGTTCATGAGTTAGTTACTATTCATTCTATTTTCCTATAAATAGAAGCTCATTCCTTCATTATTTCTTACGAATTCACTGAAACTCTAGAGAGAGAAACTATAGAGAGAAAGAAGAAAAGTGTTATGCTACTTCACTACTTCTATATCCAGTACTCTTCTTTCTAAGGTAGGAAATATTATTTGTTGTACCCGTAAGGGTTATTATTTCTTTTGTATTCATGAAGAGAACTTTTGTTATTCCATTCTTTATTATTCTGCTGGAATAACCAGTATACGCGGACTACCCTATACTTGGTGACATTCTTCTATTATTCCATCTTTATTATTATTCTGTTAGAATATCTTGTCTGTGCGTTTTACGCCGGACCTAGTTCCGTCTTTATTATTATTCTATTGGAATATCCTGTCTGTGCGTTTTACGCCGGACCTGGTTTCTTCTTTATTATTATTCTGTTAGAATATCTTGTCTGTGCATTTTACGCCGGACCTGGTTCCGTTATTTAGTATTCTATTAGAATAACATGTCTGTGCGAAGTATCGCATGCATGGTGATTTCTGTTGTTATTCCATTTTTTATTATTCTGTTGAAACATCCTGTCGGTGCGAATTTTGCCTGACCTGGTTCCGTTATTATTATTCTGTTGGAATAACCTGTTTATGTGAAGTACCGCATGCATGGTGATTTCTTTTGTTATTCCATTCTTTATTATACTCAGTTGGTTAAAGTTTTGACTTCTATACTCCATAGAATTAGTGGAATATCCTTAATATTTGCGCTTCATCCAATATCTGTTCATGAAAATATTCTTTTGAGCATTCTTAAATTTTACTCCACAAAGCAGTATCATGTTGACAATTTGGACGTTATTAGTTCCTGGATAAATAAATTCTTGAACTTGTTTTATTGAATTCTTATATCATTGTCATCATCCTCATGTTTATATTATGTTGAAAGTCATCTGTGGCCTGTAGTGCATAGATGGACTTGGTATGATTATGACCAGGGATTATTCGGTATAATCATGACCGTAATGTTACAAATAATGTGGAAAAAGTCCTCATTGGCTCGTAGTGCATTGATGGACAGTTTTTGGTATGATTATGGCTATGGATTCTCTTTGGTCGTAGTGCAAAGATGAGTTGTTTTATGGCATGATCAGGACCGTTGATGAAAACATGATTATCTTTAGCCGTAGTGCATAGATAATTCGTGGTTGTGATACTAAAGAATATCATTGGCCGTAGTGCAGGGGTGATTCGATGATGTGGATTATTTATTAAGCTGAGTCTCAGCGATAAAAGTCATAAAAAACCTTTTAAATCATAAAAGATAGTAGATTTTATTCTCTACTTGACTCTTTTAATGGATTGCTTGTTCCACTGCAGTTAAACTTGATATTTATTATATTTTATCAGTTTAACATTGTTGAAGGCTAACGATAAATTATTCTGCATTATCTTAGTCATAATATTTATTACTGGGCTAGTTGAGCTCACTCTTTCTTTCACTGTTCTCTTTAGAAAATGAGAATATAGCTGGGACGAGTCGGGGAACGGAGTGAGGGTCCAGAGGATAGCATTAGTAGTCCTCACTATTCTGTGAAATAGTGTGATAATAATTGTAATGAGGACTCCTTTTGAGTTTGTATACTCTCTAGTAGACAATATTTATATTCAAACTCACAGTTTATGTTTTGTCGTATTGTACACGACAGTTGTATTATTAAGTTGTATTTGAATTCTGTACCATGTATATGGCGACTACAGATGGGTGATGTATACCTAATTTTTGGGGCATCACACACCTCGTTTGGGTTTCTCGCGTTTTGGGCAGTCACGATAAACGCCCTCCCATGAACCACCGACTTTGACTTGTCCGGAACAGCCTTCCGAGTCACCTTTCCCGTTGGACTTGGTTTCGCAACTAGACAATCGCTAGCTATATGACCTTCCTTTCCACAGTTATAACATATCTTGGATTATTGTGGACAGTTTGGGATGATGTGTCCCTCTTTCCCGCATTTATAACAAACGACCGGTGGTCGTTCTCCTCCCCTAGAAACAGTTGATGTTTGTGCTGACGTCTTCACGTTATCATTGTTGTACCTTCTCCTCTTAAAATCTCCTCCCGACTCGCTCCTTCTATTATCACAGCCACGATTACCACCAGAGTGGTTACCGCTTTTGTCTGAATGCTTTTCTTCCTTTTGGTTGTCATTGCTCCGATGGTTGCCGCCACCGGTATGACCCTGGTTGTGTTCCCTTGGTTGCACATACTCATTATCTCTTTCTAATAATTGAGCCCTATTTACAACATCTGAATATAAAGAAAATTTATGAGATATAAGATATTGCCGAATCTCGGGTTTTAGACCTCTCAGAAACATCCTCGTCATTCGTTCCTCATTTTCGACCAAATGAGGTGCAAACCTGGATAACTCTGTAAACTTCGCCTCGTACTGGGACACCGTCATGTTATTTTGTTCCAGTCTGATAAACTCCACCTCCTTTATATGATGAATACTTTTAGGTAAGTACTTGTTATTAAACAGTTTTTGAAACATTTCCCAAGACATGCTGAGTGCGGCAGGTTGGGTACGCTTCACAGACTCCCACCAGTAGTCTGCCTCGCCGCGGAACATAAAGGTGGCGAATGGAACCTTCTGTTCCTCCGTGCATCCCAAGACATCGAATATCTTGGTAATTTGTTTGACCCACGTTTCCGCCTTAATCGGATCCGGCTTTCCCTGAAATTCTGGTGGTCCCAACTCCTTGAACTGCTTGGCTGTGATATGCCGTGCATTGCTATCATTTCCACCCGTATTCTGTGCACGAGTCTCCCTCGTCTGGTTTTGCATAAACTGCAAAAAGCTCCTAAACATCCCATCATTCATCATTTTTTTGGTTGTGTTGTTTACAGGAGGAATATTGCCTTCCTGTTGCACGTTCCCCTGGGTGGTGATTAAAGGTGTCTCCACAGTCTCATTTACTCCATTATTAACGTTTTCAGCTGCCATTCTTAAATACTGCCATAAAACAAGGGTTAATAGTCATATCATATATTATCCCTATACTTTGACCGACCAAATAAATACCAAATAAACTTAGTCAGGTCATACTAGCGAAGGAATTTCCCGTCTCTCCCCTCCCAGTTCTTGTCTCACATCTCAGCCAGGGTTCATATCCCTAAGCTTTGATACCAACTGTGATGCCCCCAAAATAGGTATGCATCACCCATTCTGAGTCGCCAAATACATGGTACAAAAACTAATACAACTTCAGTAATACAATTGTCGTGCAAAATACGACAACACATATACTGTGAGTTTGAATACAAATACTGTCTACTAGAGAGTATATAAACTCAAAAGGAGTCCTCATTACAATTATTGACACATTATTTTACAAAATAGCGAGGACTGCTAAACAACTTTCCATCACTCCGTACCCCGACTAGTTCCTTCTATGTTCTCAGCTCCTGAGAAGAAAAATGGAACAAAAAGGAAAAGGGTGAGCTCAACTAGCCCAGTAAAGAATATTATGACTAAGATAATATACAACAAATTATCATTAGTCTTCAACAGGGAATAATCTGATAAAATATAATAGACAACAAGTTTTAGATCAACAACTGCAGCGAAAACAACAATCCATTAGAAGAGTCAAGTAGAGAAAGAATTCTACTATCTTCTAAGATTTAAAAGTCTATCATCAATATTTTATCCCTGTAACATCAATCAATATACATCTTGAATCAAATATTCATCTTTGCACTACAGGCCAAAGATATTCATTTGTATCACCAGTTGGTCATGTTCATCTCAACACCTGTTCATCTTTGCACTACGGGTCAAAGATATTCATTAGGTAATCATTCATCTTTGCACTACAGGCCAAAGATATTTATCAGTTAATCTTTCATCTTTGCACTACTGGCCAAAGATCTTCATCAATATCATTATTTAGGACTGAGGATGATGAAAAATATTTTAAAGGAAACGAATCCAGTGAGATAAAAGATCAAATATTAGGGATTCGTATTACAGTTTATCCAAGTTCAATAATACTCCGAAATAACCAATTTTGAAGCAAAATTCAAAAATAATGATCAAAACATGGAAACAATCAAAGATAGTAACGATAATAGACAACTTGAACAAAAAGAAGAAAATTTTATTTTTTAGTGAATAGTGCCGTATTCGTGAATAGTGTTGTATACGTGAATAGTGTCGTATACGTGAATAGTAACCCCTACATAAAAAGTTTCAAATTTGATAAAAAGTTCATACCAATATTTTGGCATAATGATATTGAAGAAAATATCATTTTGAGAAGAAAATAACATCCCTTACTTGCAAAGACAGTACTTCTGAGGGGAATACTGGATATAGTGCTGAATGTACTTACACTGTATAACAACACTCAAAGTACTAAAATACTCACAAAATACGCTCAATATTATAGAGAGAAAAAGAGAGAAAATTTATGAATTCTGGTGTGATTTTCAATTCTAACTAAGCACCCTATTTATAGGAAAATACTTAGAACGCCATAGAAGACTAACCTGCTACCTGATGGCTTTACTTGTTACTATTGCCACCCACCACATTTGAAATTTAATTGAGCACATTTCTCACCAACCAATTCTAGAATTTTCCAAAATGTTTTATCAATTAAACAATAATCAGAAACTTTAATAATTCATAGCAAATAGTCCGTTTATCAGAAAAATTCGAAACTCGCGTGTTTTTCATAGGAAATTTAATTCTCTACAACTTTGTAGAAGAAAGTTTTTCCAAATTCCAATAAAAAAATATCTGAAATTCACAAACGGGTGATTTTTAAATACTTCCAATCCGACAAAATACTGATAAAATACCTCAGCATTATTCTTTCATTAGTAACCACATAAATAAATCCATCATTTATATCCACCTCAAAAATAAATATTTCCTAATCATATGAATCAATAATTAATTATTCACAAATAATATTACAGAATCACATTTATGACAATCAGATTGTTCCCAGGAAAGAGGGGCTTTTCGATAAGGATTTCTCCTTATTGGCGCGCAATTAAGTGACCAGACCTCTCCTTGACAGAACTTTCTAGACATTGCCAATAATGTTATCTAATAATATTATTCCAAATAATATGAATTATTGATCTGATAATGGAGATGATGTGCAGTGACAATTATTGAAACAACAATAATATAAATATCAACGTAGCAATTATTGAATCAATAAAATCAAATATTGAACAGTAACTACTGTGACAATTATTGAGTAGTGCCTTCTTACGTAAGGATCAATAATTCAACAATATTGTGCAATACTGTGTGCTACTGTACAACAACGCGTATTACTTTACTTTACCCACCGAGTATTCCAACAGTGTTAACGGTAATGATTACGCCGTTATTTATAAAAACTCAATTTTTGTCGTTATATTCATCCGACCGTTATCCGTTATGGGGCCCACAAATGACTGCGCCGTCGTACGAATATTTCCCGACAGAAAGAATATTCTACGACCAAACGAATATTCCCCGACAATTGAATATGTTATAACCACTTGCTTATTTTGTAAAATTTGCACATTTCACCCATAACCAAAGTATTATATCAAATTAATACCTTATTATTCATAATAATAATTAGAGAAAATTCGATATTATTCATTAAAAAGTTGGGGTCTTACATTATAGACTTCACTAGAGTTTATAATAAGCTTACCCGTGATGACCTCGTTCGGGTTTCTTGCTTTCTGGGAGGTTACGACAAACGCTCTCCCTTGGACTACCGGCTTTGACTTTTCTGGGATGGCCTTTGGTGCCTCTATCCCAACTGGACTTGTCTTTGGTGCACGACAAAATCGGGCTAGGTGACATTATCTTCCACAATTATAACACGCTTTAGATGGCATCGCGCAGTTCGGACTTATATGTCCCTCCCTTCCGCATTTGAAGCATATGATAGGTGGTCGTTCTCCTTCCTTAACAACAGGTGTTTGTGCTGACGTCTTTCCATCATTGTTGAATCTCCTCTTCTTGAAATGTCCACTCTTATTGTCATGGCAATGATTACCACCGAAGTGGTTACCATTTCTCGCATGTTGATTCCCTACACGTTTGTTGTCACCGCTCCGATGACTGTTACCACTGGTATTTTCATGCTGTCGGCTGCTTTCTCGTGGTTACGTTGACTCGTTACCGCGCTCCAATAATTGAGCCCTATTTACAATATCTGAGTACAAACACAGTTTATGAGAAATAAGATATTGACGTATCTCCAGTTTTAAACCTCTTAAAAACATCCGCGTCATTCGCTCCTCATTATCGACAAAATGGGATGCAAACCGGGATAACTCCGCAAATTTAGCCTCGTATTGCGACACGATCATATTGTTTTATTCCAACTTGATAAACTCCACCTCCTTCATGTGACGAATACTTTTGAAAAAGTACTTGTCGTTGAACAGCTCTTGGAACTACTCCCAAGACATCTTGAGTGCGTCAGGCTGGGTACGTTTTAAAGATTCCCACCAGTAATCTGCTTCTTCACGCAATATAAAGGTGGCGAAGGAAACCTTTTGCTCCTCGGAGCATCCCAAGACATCAAATATCTTGGTGATTTGCTTTATCCACGCTTCCGCCTTAAGTGGTTTTGGCTCTCCAATAAACTCCGGTGGTCCCAGCTCCTTGAACTATTTAGCGGTGACCGTTCGAGAGTTTACAGTGTTTTCACCTGTATTTTGAACAGGAGCCGCTCTCGCCTAATGTTGCATGAATTGCATGAAGCCTCGGAACATTCCATCGTTCATCATTTGGTTAGTGTTGTTGTTTGCATGAGGATTGTAGCCTTCCTGATGCACATTGTCCTGACTATTGATCTGTGGAGACTCAACGGTCTCCTGTGCTCTATTGATGTTCTCAACATTCTCGGATGCTATTTTTAAATGCTGCCATAAAACAATGGTTAATTAACATGAAACATATTATCCCTACACTCTGACTGACCAATTAAATACCAAATAAACTTAGGTAGGTCATACTAGCAAAGGAATTCCCCGTCTCTCCACTCCTAGTTCTAGTCTCACATCTTAGCCAAGGATCATATCCCTAAGCTTTGATACCAACTGTGACGCCCCCAAAATAGGTATACATCACATATTCTGAGTCGCCAAATACATGGTACAGAATACAAATACAATCTTAAATATACAACATGAGCTGCGAGTTTTAATATAAATATTGTCTTCTACACATTATACAAACTCAAAATAAGTCCTCAATACATTTATTGTCACACTATTTAACAGAATAGTGAGGACTACTAATGCTATCTTCTGGACCGTCACTCCGTTCCCTGACTAGTCCCGGCTACGTTCTCATTTATTGAAGAGAACAGTGAAAGAAAGGGTGAGCTCAACTAGCCTAGTAAGAAATATTATGATTAAGATATTGCAAAATAAATTATCATTAGCCTTTAACAGTGTTAAACTTATACAATATGACAACCATCAAGTTTAACTACAAGCAATCCATTAAAAGAGTTAAGTAGAGAATAAAATCTACAATCTTTTATTATTTAAAAGGTTTTGCATCACTTTTATCGCTGAGACTCAGCTTAATAAATAATTCACATCATCGAATCACCCCTACACTACGGCCAAGGATATTCTTTAGTATCATGACCACAAATTATCCATGCACTACGGGTCAAGGATATTTGTGTATTCATTAATGGTCATGTGCATGCCAACAACTGTCCATCAATGCACTATGGGCCAATGAGGACTTTTACCACATCATTTGTAACATTGCGGTCATGTTACACCGAATAATCCCTGGTCATAATCATACCAAGTCCATCTATGCACTACAGGCCACATATGACTTTCAACAAAATATAAACATGATGATGATGACAAGATATAAGAATTCAATAAAACAAGTTCAAGAATTAATTTGTCCAGGAACCAATAACGTCCAAATTGTCAACATGATATTTCTTTGTGGAGTAAAATTCAAGAATGCTCAGAAGAATATTTCTATAAAAAGATACTGGATGAAGCGCAAATAGCAAGGATATTCCACTAATTTCATGGAGTATAGAAGTCAAAACTTTAACCAACTGAGTATAATAAAGAATGGAATAACAAAAGAAATCACCAGGCATGCGATAGACCGCACATGCAGGTTATTCCAACAAAATACTAAATAACGGAATCAGGTCTGGTGTAAAATGCACAAACAGGATATTCCAACAGAATAATAAAGACGGAATCAGGTCCAGCGTAAAATGCACAGACAAGATATTCCAACATCATAATAAAGACAGAACAAGGTCTGACGTGGAACGCACAGACAGGATATTCCAAAAGAATAATAAAGACGGAATCAGGTCCGGCGTAAAATGCACAGACAGGATATCCCAACAGAATAATAAAGAATTGAATAATAGAATAATTTCACCATGTATGTGGTACTTCGCATAGACAGGTTGTGAGACCCCAGATTTTATGAATAAATATTTAATTTTTCTCGAAATAATTTTTTGAATATTATGGTGTGAATTTGATATAATGTTATAGTTGTGGGTAGTATTTATAAATTTTGTAAAGTATGTAAGTTGTCATATTATATTCGATTGGTCGGAGAATATTCTTTTTGTCGGGAAATATCTGTACGACGGTACAATCATTGGTGGACCCCACAACAGAATTATTGTCGGATTGAGAAAACGACAAAAATATTTTTATGAGAATAACGGCGGAAGTTTTACCGTTAATTCTGTTGAACTACTCGGTGGTAAAAGTACAATAATACGCGTGGTTGCATAGTAGCACACGGTATTAATTATTGATGCTTACGTGATAAGTCACTCAGTTTTGTTGGTATTATTAATGTAATAATACAGAAAATCTTTTTATATAAAACAGAATACTTTTATAAAGTTATTCTATAAATAGAATATATTATATTCTATTATGCATAGTGTTGTATAGTGTTTTGCATAGTAAAATCTTTTTATATAAAATAGAATACTTTTATAAAGTTATTTGTTTTATTAGATAATAATTACAATATATTCAATTTTATTATACATAGTGTTTGCATAGTGCCTGTATAGTATTTGCATAGTAAAATCTTTTATAAAGTTATTCGTTTTATTAGATTATAAATAGAATATATTATATTTTATTTAAAAGGTTTTGCTTTAAATATGGACCGTCAGATTAAAGTAAATCAATCTGGACCGTTCATGAGTTAGTTATTATGCAGTCTATTTTTCTATAAATAGAAGCTCATCCTTCATTATTTTTTACGAATTCACTGAAACTCTAGAGAGATAAACTATAGAGAGAAAGAAGAAAAGTATTCTGCTACTTCACTACTCATATATCCAGTACTCTTCTTCTTAAGGTAGGGAATATTATTTGTTGTACTCGTAAGGGGTATTATTTTTTTTGTATTCGTGAAGAGAACTTCTGTTATTCCATTCTTTATTATTATGTTGGAATAACCTATCTATGCGAAGTACCGCATACACGGTGAAATTCTTCTATTATTCCATTCTTTATTATTATATTGGAATAACCTGTTTATGCGAAGTACCGCATACATGGTGAAATTCTTCTATTATTCCGTTCTTTATTATTCTGTCGAAATATCCTGTCTGTCCATTTACGCCGGACCTGGTTCCATTATTTATTATTTCGTTCTTTATTATTCTGTCGAAATATCCTGTCTGTGCGTTTACGCCGAACCTGGTTCCATTATTTATTATTCCGTTCTTTATTATTATGTTGGAATATCCTGTCTGTGCATTTTACGCCTGACCTAGTTCCGTTATTTATTATTCTGTTGGAATAACCTGCCTGTGTGGTCTATCGCATGCATGGTGATTTCTTTTGTTATTCCATTCTGTATTATACTCAGTTGGTTAAAAATTTGACTTCTATACTCCATGAAATTAGTGGAATATCCTTGATATTTGCGTTTCATCCAGTATCCGTTCATGGAAATATTCTTCTGAGTATTCTTGAATTTTACTCCACAAAGCAGTATCATGTTGACAATTTGTATGTTATTAGTTCCTGGATAAATAAATTCTTGAACTTGTTTTATTGAATTCTTATATCATTGTCATCATCCTCATGTTTATATTATGTTGAAAGTCATCTGTGGCCTGTAGTGCATAGATGGACATGGTATGATTATGACCAGGGACTATTCGGTGTAATCATGGCCGTAATATTACAAATGATGTGGAAAAAGTCTTCATTGGCCCGTAGTGCATTGATGGATAGTTTTTGGTATGATTATGGCTATGGATTCTCTTTGGCCGTAGTGCAAAGATGAATTATTTTATGGCATGATCAGGACCCTTGATGAAAACATGATTATCTTTAGCCGTAGTGCATGAATAATTCGTGGTCGTGATACTAAAGAATATCCTTGGCCGTAGTGCAGGGGTGATTCGATGATGTGGATTATTTATTAAGCTGAGTCTCAGCGATAAAAGTGATGAAAAATCTTTTAAATCATAGAAGATAGTAGATTTTATTCTCTACTTGACTCTTCTAATGGGTTGCTTGTTCCTCTACAGTTAAACTTGATAGTTATTATATTGTATCAGTTTAACACTGTTGAAGGCTAACGATAAATTATTCTGCATTATCTTAGTCATAATATTTCTTACTGGGCTAGTTGAGCTCACCCTTTCTTTCACTGTTCTCTTCAGGAAATGAGAATATAGCTGGGACGAGTCGGGGAACGGAGTGATGGTCCTAGATGGTGCATTAGTAGTCCTCACTATTCTGTGAAATAGTGTGATAATAATTGTAATGAGGACTCCTTTTGAGTTTGTATACTCTCTTGTAGACAATATTTGTATTCAAACTCACAGTTTATATTTTGTCGTATTGTACACGACAGTTGTATTATTAAGCTGTATTTGAATTCTGTACCATGTATCTGGCGACTCAAGATGGGTGATGTATACCTAATTTTGGGGGCGTCACAGTTGGTATCAAAGCTTAAGGATATGATCCCTGGCTAGGATGTGAGAATAGAACTAGGAAGGGAGAGACGGGGTATTCCTTCACTAGTATGACCTACTTAAGTTTATTTGGTATTTAATCGGTCGGTCAGAATATAGGGATAATATGTTACATGTCAATTAACCTTTGTTTTGTGGTAGTATCTGAAAATAACATCTGAGAATGTTGAGAATAGCAATGGAGCACAGGAGACCGTTGATTCTCCACAGATCAATAATCAGGACAATGTGCAACAGGATGGTGATAATTCTCTTGTAAACAACAACATTGATCAATTGACGAATGACGGTATGTTTAGGAGCTTTTTAGAATTCATGCAACATCAGGCGAAGGCGGCTCCTGTTCATAATGCAGGAGAAAATAATGGCAGCGCACGGTTGGTCACCGCTAAGCAATTCAAGGAGCTGGGACCACCGGAGTTTTAAGGAAAGCCAGAACCACTTAAGGCGGAGACGTGGTTAAATCAGATCACCCAGATATTTGATGTCTTGGGATGCTCCGAGGAGCAAAAGGTTTCCTTTGCCACCTTTATGTTGCGTGAAGAGGCAGATCACTAGTGGGAATCTGTAAAACGTACCCAGCCTGACGCACTCAAGATGTCTTGGGAGAAGTTTCAAGAGTTGTTCAATGACAAGTACTTTCCCGGAAGTATTCATCACATGAAGGAGGTGGAATTTATCAAGTTGGAGTAAAATAACATGACCGTGTCGCAGTAAGAAGCCAAGTTTGCCGAGTTGTCCCGATTTACGTCCCACTTGGTTGATAATGAAGAGAGAATGACGCGAATGTTTTTAAGAGGTTTGAAGCCAGAGATACGTCAATATCTTATTTCCCATAAACTGTGTTTGTATTCAAATATTGTAAATAGGGCTCAGTTAGTGGAGCACGATAACGAGTCAAAGCAACCAAAAGAGAGCAGCCGAAAAAATGATAATACCGGTGATAACAATCATCAAAGCGGTGATAATAAGCATGTCAGAAATGGTAACCACTTCGGTGGTAATCATGGTCAAAACAATAAGAATGGATATTTCAAGAAGAGGAGATTCAACAATGATGGAATGACGTCAGCACCACACCCGTTGTTAAGGAAGGAGAACAACCACCTATCATATGCTTCAAATGCGGAGGGGAGGGACACATCAGTCCAAACTGCGCGATGTCGTCCAAAGCATGCTATAATTGTGGAAGAGAAGGTCACTTAGCCTGATTTTGTCGTTCACCGAAGACAAGTTCAGCTAGGATGGAGACACCAAAGGATGTCCCAGACAAGCCAAAGCCAGTAGTTTAAGAGAGAGCATTTTTTTTTTCGTGACGAGGAACCTGAATAAATTATCACGGGTATGTTAGTATTAAACTCTTGGGAAGTCTATACCGTGTTAGATACCGGTTCTACTCACTCTTTTATTTCACCTAGTTGTATTCAATGTTTGAAGTTAACTCTGGAGAAGTTAGACTTTGATATATCTGTTGGGAGAAACCTTCGTTACCTCCACTATTTATAAGTCTTGTTCAAATCAACACTTTCACGTTACCTGTCGATCTTATCTCTTTGAAAATACTTTCCTTTGATGTGATTTTTGGAAACGATTGGTTAACTACTCATCACGCTTTTCGTAAGGTTGTTAGCTTTCATACTCCTAACCAACCTGTTATGCAAATTCAAAGTAACCAAACCACTAAAGTCAACCATTGTCATATCAAGCCATAAATAAAGAGCTAAGAGCCCGATCCTTTCATTCTTGACTTTCTTGTGTGGAATGCACCAAAGCCAGACTTTCTGTAGGCAATGTCGTGAATGACGATGACAAGTTGATAGGTATCAATGTGACGTGTTATCCAAGTCTTGGATGAGAGTCACAGTTTTGAATGATATTTCCATTGTTAATAATTTCCTGACGTATTCTTGAAGACTTCTTAGCCTACCCCTAGAGCGTGAAATCGGATTTTGTATTGACCCCAGTACAAAACCTATTTCTTAAACCCTCAAATATTTTTTCAACTAAAATGAACGTAACATGCGCCAAAGATGTTGGCTCGAGCTATTGAAGATTACGATCGTACCATTCAATATCATCGTGGAAGAGCGAACGTGGTAGCTGACGCGTTGAGTAGAAGATCGTATGCAGTTACAAGTGCGATAGACGAACCCACGTGAAGATAACGAATATACGATTAGAATCGACTTTAATCGATAAAGTAAAGCTGCTCAAGCTACATACTCAGAGCTGATGAATGTGAAGAAGAAGGTTCAAGAGGGCGTTATCCTAGAAGCAAGAATCGATGAAGAGAGGAAATCTCAACCCTCGATTTTATTGGCCCATTTGAAATCCTTGATCGAGTAGGAACTGTGGCCTATAGACTCGTTTTAAACCGCCAAGTATGTTGCGTGTTCAGAATATTTTTTTTACGTATCGATGATACGTAAATATGTGGACGACCCGAACCACATTATTAATTTAGAACCGGACGAGATAGCAAAAGATTTAACGTATGAGGAGATACGTGTTAACATCTTGGATAAGAAGGATCATATTCGATGCTTAAAGGTTATACCTCAAGAATTAGAATTTGAATTGAAGTCAAGGTATCCTCACCTGTTCTTCGGCATACCAAGTACGTACGGTAAATTTTGAGGGTGAAATTCTATAAGAAGGGGAGATTGTGAGACCCTAGATTTTATGAATAAATATTTAATTTTTCTCGAAATAAATTTTTTGAATATTATGGTGTGGATTTGAATAATGTTATAGTTATGGGTAGTATTTATAAATTTTGCAAAGTATGCAAGTTGTCATATTATATTCGATTGGTCGGGAATATTTTTTTTTATCAGGGAATATCCGTACGACGGTACAATCAATGGTGGACCCCACAACGGAATTATTATCGGATTGAGAAAACGACAAAAATATTTTTATGAGAATAACGGCGGAAGTTTTAACGTTAATACTGTTGAACTATTTTCGGTAGTAAAAGTACAGTAATACGCGTGGTTGTATAGTAAGCACACGGTATTAATTATTAATGCTTACGTGAAAAGTCACTCAGTTTTGTTGGTAATTATTAATGTAATAATACAAAAAAAATATTTATAAAAAAACAGATTATTTTTATAAAGTTATTCTATAAATAGAATGTAAGACCCCAACTTTTATAAATAAAGA